>LBNU01014372.1:167605-221475 GCA_014162995.1 Artemisia annua | reverse complement strand
GAAAAAGGACACAGATTTTTTAAAGCATGGCAAGTTATTATATTGCTTTATTGACTGGCTGTATGAATTGGGTGACCGACTAAATTTTTGTTAAGAAGAAAAAAAAAAGTTATAATGAAAACAAATTAGAAGCGAGAATCATGCAAATTTTTAGATGTTGTCGCCATTTCTTTTTTTCTTTAGTCAATAGGATGCAATAATATATTAGACAAGGTAGCATATTTTCAAAATTAAGTATCTTTAGAACGTCCTAGACAAGTCCCAACAATAAAACATATAGTAACAAAAGTAGATGTTATCTTTGTAAAAGAATAAAAGGTCATAATCAGTTGGTGACAAAATTTGGAGAATAAATTTGGTGGTAACATAACATGCATGGATTCTTCACACCCATGCTTTTATCTTGTCTTTTATTCCCAGAAAAATCATCCCATTCATTGTCTTTTTCCACTGAAATGATGATCATAAGCTCTGCATTTGCATGTGAGTTTACTTCATACAAATGTGCTTACCTTAAAGTGTACATTTGTAGCTTTATGACTAGCAAGTAAATAAGACTATCCCGGGAGTGACCCACTCACCAAAGTACTATGGTGACGCACCACCAACCAAAACAGAAGTTGCGTGTCACGGCCAAATTGCTATCTAATTGTGACCTGCTCACCCAAAAAGTGAAGGCCCATTTTTAAAAAATAAATGTTTTTTATTTGTTTTGTGAGTGTGAGATACTTAGGTGTCTTTTGTTTTTTCAAAAGAAGCTCTTATTGCCTCTTTTCACTTCTTTCCTCTGCAGGCGCGCAGAGGAACATGTTTGTTTTTTTTCGGACAAAAGAGCTTTTTTCCTCTTCTTTCCTCTTCCAAAATTCAGACATCTCCTTCCTCTTATTACCTCTTCTTTCACTTCTTACCTCTTCATTCACAAACCATACATCTCTTTCTCAATATCCGTTTTTTACGTTTTCGTTTGGTTTTTACGGTCTCGTCCCTTTTTTACGTTTTCGTCAATTTTTTAAGTTTTAGCCCGTTTTTTATGTTTTCGACCTTTTTTACGTTTTCTTCTATTTTTTTACGTTTTCGCCCCTTCGCTTACATTTTCGTCTTTTTTTTTACCTTTTTGTCTGTTATTTTCTTCGTTTTCATCTGATTTTTTACGTTTTCGTCCGTTTTTTACGTTTTCTTCCGTTTTCGCTTGTTTTTTTAGGTTTTCGTCCGTTTTTTTACGTTTTCTTATGTTTTTTTACGTTTTCACCCGTTTTTTTTACTTTTTCATCTATTTTTTGTTTATGTTTTCGTCTGTTTTTTACGTTTTCGTCTTTCTTTTACGTTTTCATCTGTTTTTGTCTTTTATTTTTACGTTTTTAACCGTTTTTTTACTTTTTCCGTTTGTTTTTTTACGTTTTCGACCACTTTTTAACGTTTGCGACCATTTTATTACATTTTCTTCTTTTGTTTTTTTACGTTTTAGTCTATTTTCTTACGTAAAAAAAACTTGTGAAAAAGGAAAAGAAAAAAAAAATACTTCAATAGCACAAAAAATTGTTCAGGAAAGAAGTACTTCAATAGCACAAAAAACAAACGGTCTTCTTCTTGCAGATGAAGAGCTTATACGTACCTCTTCTTCTGCAGACATGGTTTGCAGATGAAGAGGTAAAAGCTCTGAAAAAACAAACGACACCTTAGTAGGTGTATATTTGTTTAAAGTAAGTATTTTAATGAAAGGTAAAACGAAGGTGACCAACGGATGAAAGGTGAGCGGGAGTGAGTGAAAGTGAGAGGAGAGATAAAGCTAAGGTGACACTGATGTGGCGGTGACCCGGTCACCACCACTCAATTTAGCCTAAACTTGAACAATTTTGGGAACTATTTATTACACGGGTTGGTTCAAAGTTATAAAAAAAATGTTATGTTCCATCATATCAAGTGATATATTTCTTTTTGTTTCCTGGAGTAATATATTTTACCGGGTGGAATACCTTTTACCAAAAAAAAAGTTACTTGTAGACTGTTGTATATAGTCTAATTGGTTACTTAAAATTTCAGGTTGAGTACCCAATTGATGTCTCGACAACAAAAGATGAGGACTTTAAACGTTGGTACTATGTATCATACAACTTTACAATGGCTACATTTTGGTCACCTTATTTGGTTAAATACAAGCAACCAGACGCCGACGGGCCAACTCACACTGGCATCTTTAGTCTCTACCTAGACGAATTTGATGAGAATTGGATCAATCACATAGACGAGTTTAACTATCTAATTCTAAATGGCGGCCATTGGTTTTCACGACCTGCATTCTACTATGAAAACCGTAAGGTAGTTGGTTGCAAATTTTGTCAGAAAGAAAACATCACTGACTACCCAGGGACATTTGGGTTTCGAAGAGCATTAAGGACAGCATTCAGAGGGATCATGAGTCGAAAGAACTTCAAGGGTGTAGCAATTTTACGTGCATTCGCACCAACACATTTCGAGGGCGGGGAATGGAATGCAGGGGGGGATTGTACTAGGAAAAAACCATACAAGAGTAGTGATGTAACTTTACAGGGTACTAATTTGGAGTTGTATTTAATTCAAATGGAAGAATTTAAGAAGGCCCAGAAAAAAGCTATAGAAAATGGGCTAAAGTTCAGGCTTATGGATATAACCCAGCCCTTGTTATTAAGGCCTGATGGACACCCAAGTAAATATGGGCATTGGCCCAATGAGAAGGTTGCTTTGTATAATGATTGTGTGCATTGGTGTCTACCTGGACCTATTGACACATTGAGTGATTTCTTACTTCATATGGTGAAGATGGAGGGTAGAAGATCAGCCCAAGAGAAGCTTGATTCTAGACTCATCAAAGGAAGATAGTAAAAGTTCTATCTAAATATTTTTCTTTTATAGTGATTTTTGTTATTCTTGAATCTTGAGAGCTTATTTTACTAAAACTTTTATAAGCTAGTAATACCTGTAATGCAATTAAACATTTGTATTGGTTCTTATACAAGTAAAATTTTCAAACGAATAGTCGTAGAACGTGACGTGTTTCATGGTTTACTATCAAATGATAGTTCTTTTTCGCAAAAGTAGAAGTTTATAAATTGAATTCAATCGCGCTAACCTAAAACCTTAAAGAGCTACTGAAATGTCTTGCACTTAGATCACCCATAGAGAATTTTAAGAAAACGGCCAATCTGTTGCCGACTGTTGGTGTCTTGCACTTAGATCATCCACTGTCACAAAAAGGTTCAACAATGAACCCTTTTAAAATCTTGGTATAGGAGTCTGTATCCTGATGTATCAGGTGGCATGTTTGAGGTTATTTTTTCAAAAAAAAATTGTATGTACTGTTACAGCTCTAAAGGTGAGGACCGAGGAGTACAAATTATTCAAGGTGGGATGGCTGCTGCTGTTAGAGCCAATTTTGTACATTTTGATGTTTCTGAAGACGATGATGTTGGTAAAGTAAGGTTTCTACATTTCTCATATAATTGTTTCAATTTATTCTTATACAGATTATTCCTATATTGCATTATTGACACATGTAATATGAGTTGAGGCATCGTTGGTTAACATGACTCTTAAATCAAGTAATATATTTTGCTTTACTTCTGGTTGTTAGTTGCACTAAGTCATTTGAAGTCATATTCCGGTTCTCATTCCATTAATGTCAAAGTAATGAAGGGGATATTTACTACAATAAAACATGTGGCCTATCGATCTGTTAGGCTTTTATGTCTTGACAGTAAGTGACAACAGCCATCACCGTGACTCAAAAAGTGATCTAATACAGACACTCGAGTTACCAAGATATAAGCATAGGGTAAGGATAATGTTGTGGTTACGTAACGATTATCTACTGATTCGAATCTGATTGAAACTTTTGTTAAAACTGACATTTTCCTCTAAAAGTTACTCTGTGATTGTCAGTTTGACCACAAAAGTCAAAGTTAACTCTTCTCAGTCCCAAAACTAATGAGTAAAGAAGTAGTTCGGTTATAGCAACTCAAGGTGCGTCATTGGGTAACATACTGTGAGGACACAATGAAACTATCAGTCTTGGGTATATAGTGTTTTCCTTTATATTGTTGTTGGATTAGCGTTTACCCTTGATGAGTTATGGTGTAATGCAGTAATGTTATGACATGAGTAAGTGAGTAACATCGAAGTTGTAGCAAACAAGACGTACATTTTATACTAATGTTTCAGTATCTTTTTGGAGAATAAACACATCACTAGGTATGTGTATGGATTGTTGCAGATGACATTTGTGTTTGCTCAAATGAATAAATGAACGATTATTAAGGTTGATCGAAAACAATTTTGTGAAAAGTTTCTTAACTTCCCATCTGACCCGTTTCGTTCTAGCTAAACGGTTTTACCCATAATATTGAATGTCCAAAGAAGCATTTGAAGTGATCCTACTGCAGTAAGGTCTATTTCACCTTGATGACACCTAAAATCAAACTGCTTCTTTAGCCAATCCAGATTGTTCGTTCATAGAGTCAAAATAATCAGAATAAAGAAGTGCAGTTTGCAGTTGTAGGAAAAACAGTAATTTAAAAGTACTATCTATACCTCCAACATTTAAGTAAATGATCATAAATTGTCTGATTTTTACTATGATACTTCAAGTCACAATGATCACATATAAAAACACAACCTAGAGACCTTAATATATTACACTTTTCACTTTTGTGACATGGAAGTCATGGGTTTAGTTCAGAAAATAACACATTCCTTATCAACCCTCACAAAGCTAAGCATTTCTTGTACCGAAGTGCTTGCTTCCTGAATAGTAGTGGGGGAAAATTTGACCCATGTTCTATAAATGGGTCATCTGAAGTTGGTTTTTACTGAAATGGGTCAGATGGCAAACTGGAAACAGCTAAAAAAAAATTGCGGGTTGTAATTGACTAAGTATATTCGCAACACATAAACTTCTGTCAGCTTTTATTATTCTAAATATTAGATTATTAATCAATATATACTTTTGTAATCATATTTAAACGCTTCTTATGAAAAATTAAACTTTTGACAGATTCAACCCGAGACCTGTAGGGGTGGATTCTATGTTCATATAATTAATCATCTTATGTGTGACACGTCTTTGATGTGGAACATTTGGTTTTGGGAGATATCATTAACCAAGTACACAGGGCATCCAGTGTGTATAACAATTGCGAAATTGTGATGATCATGTATTTCAAATAATGTTGTCAAGGATTCGTGAGCCAGCTTCTGGTTCTCATGGAGTATCTTAGTCCATTTAATCAATTGGTAATACATCACATATTCACATTGCAAATTTTGATTTTCTGCAATTCCTGCAACAACTGGTCCCAAAATTGATCCCTGATGACCTGCTTCATTATTTTTAGTCTGTTCAATGGCTAGAAAAAGAAACAAGGTTTGCTAATCCATTTTTTTTTTCTCAATAACAATGAAGACACAAAGTGAAGAAAATTTGTAAAAGACAAAACAACTCCAGAAAGAGATATCCCAAGATCCAAGATTTGCAATTATTTTTATTCTATCAATCTATTTAAAATAGTGTTATATCCCACCACAGAAACTTAGGTCATTTTTTCTTTATAGTAGGCAAAAACTAAGAACATGCTATATGTGTTTCGTATGTTTTCAAGTAGCTAGAAGACATGTATGTACTTATAAAAAGTTATTTTAAAACATTAATTATTTAACGTATAATAATGGGTTCCATACTTCCATTGCATGTGTGGTGCATGTGCTCGACCGGGCATATGTTTGATTCTAAACCGATAATCGAATCATACACATATAAATGACTCCTTTTGTCATATGATTCGACTTGTGTCAAAAGAACATGCACGCAAATAATACATCATTCACTTTACTTAAGTGCACCCTTTTTTTGGAAATGACAAAGCTTTATAGTTTATATAAAGAGGCTCATAGGCAAAAAAAACAAAATGTTTACTGAATTACACTATCTTTCAAGATGCTATGATGTTAAGTTAATTCGTGTATTCTTCATTGCTAGAGCATTTTAGGTCGGTTTGGGGTGCTTTATGTTCCTGTTATTCACTCTCCATCATGTCTAGTTGATGGAAAGTAAGCTGTCATTATTAGATTTGAGATTGGACCGTAAACACATTAGACCTACAAACACTTTTCCGCAATATATTTGTAATGCTATTTAGGCCTACAATTCATGCTTAAATACATGCCTAATGTATTGTTCAATTGTATTACACATTTTCTCTCTTCAAATTCCCACCAATCACTTTTTCAAATTCACAAATAAAATCATTAGGCATATAAGTAGGCTTGCTAGTTAGACATAAGAATTATTTTTCTATCCAAAAACCGCTTTTCTTATTGATTCGGCTAGCTTTAGGGTTCCTGAGTTAACTGATTTTTATTTTTTATTTTATTATTATTTTTTTTTTTGCCTAATACCACTTTCTAGTAACCAAACCAATTATGGTCAACTCGGTTTTAACCATTCCTTTTAATCTACTGTTCTTCAATCCATAAAGAAATATATTTTAACATGAAACTTGTTAGCCTAAACCCTTTCCAAATCGACCACAAACCTTTTTTCCATGTCAAAAACCCCAAAACATGTGCAAAGTAACTTTGTAAGCCTAAACTAAGTTAACACAAAATTGAAAACGAGAAGCACACGACAGGAGTCAATGAGGAAATCATTAAAAGTTTTTGATGAAATTAGCAGATACAGAAACTGAAATTGTAACTTATATTATATGGCAGTAGATTTTATTTTCATAAAAAAAAAATGTATGATAAGTTGATTGTAAAAGAAATTATTATTTCTGTCTCATAATATGTCTCCACATAGTAGTTATTTTGAGATATTTTAAAATAAATTTTCATTTTGCATTAAGTTTTAGTGAGAAAAAATGATGATTAATTGATAAAGATGTACTTGATGCATTAACATTGTTTTGAAACTTTGAGAACATTTTTTGAAAAAAATCTTTTGATGATTTTTTTAAAACTGAAATAGATATATTTCAACCCTGAAATCCAAAACACACCCACGCAACACAAAAGACAAAGTGAGTTGAAGAGAAAAACATTGAAACAAAACAAAACAAAAGCGGCCGCACAAAAGCCGTGTTGGGTTCTCCTTGAAAACAAAGACCGACCAGGTCCACGTGTACACCAAAATCCAAATCCAAAAATATTATCTCCCCATAATTCAAACTGCTATTAATGGGGACTCCACCGATAGGCTACTCCCCGGTCAAACAAACATCTACCCAAGAAAAAGAAGAAGAAGACATGAAGAATAACGTAATTTCGAGAAGCTCATCTGCTCCTCCGAGCGTGGCAAGACGGAGGATGGAGAAAAGGTCACCGTCTACTTTATGCAGGTCGCAGTCGTTGGGAAGGGAGATAGGACATGCTGCTAGTGAAACTTATTTAATTACTCGTCTTGCTTTTATTCTCCTTCGCTACCTTGGGTACTACTTTCTTTTTTTCTTTCTACCATCTTTTTATTTAGTTTAACAGATAGACAGATTTTCCCTTACCTGGGACCATTTCCGACCAGGGACGGAGTCAGGACTAAATATGACTGGGTGCACAACCATAATATAAAAACACATTTCGATTGGACCTGGTGCATTTAAGATGCATTTTAAAAAAATTGATAGTATTTTTCAAAAATTAACACATACATCGAAAAAATTAAGATCCATAGGGGTCCCGGGCACCCGCAGGCTCCGTCCCTGTTTCCAACCCTACCCTCTAGATGTACACACCTAGCTATGAAATCAAACACCTTACCACTACACCATTTGGTGCTGGTTCCTTTTACTAGTATAAGTTTATCATAGAATTAGGGGGTGTTTATTTAAGCTTATATGTGGGCTTATATTTCATAAGCTTCATTTTTCAGCTTATTTTGAGACTCATCGGTGTATATAAGCTTAAACAAACACCTCCTTATGTTATTGCTCCAAAAAGTCTGAGTTTTCAAAATGATTAATAATAGACCTTATGATTTAGTAACCGGTCCACAATTTATCATCATTGGGGTATCACTCTCCCACTGGTAAAGCTGACCGGTCTTGGAGAAATAGGTCACTCAAACATGTGTTATTGCCAAGGGCTAGGTCCTTGTGGAAGGGTCAGTCGGCACCCAAAAAGGGTGCACGGGGCCACCCTGCCCATTTAAACGTTTTGGAGAGAACCGGTTCACAAATTATCAAGAGCAAACACTTGCACTATTTGTTTTTAAGCTACCGGAGGAAATGAAATTCTTTTGGTGTCATTTAGTTTTATGTTCAACTCTAAACTTTAAACATAATACAAGTATTTCCAAACAGAACAACTCTTCTAAAGATGCATAGAAGATGTAAAGAACGCACGGATTGACTAATTGGCTATACTACTATAGTTGTTTAGTGAGATTGCTATTATAGCAAGATATGTGGACCATGCTAGAATTAACCATCACAATCAGTCAGCATGTGTTCACTTTTGCTAGGATGTGGAACAAGTGATGTTGCCTATTGAATATATACGGTTATAGAATTAACACCACAAAATCACATATATTACCAAATACAGAATAGAAATTTGTAGCTCTGTTGAATCTCAAATCCTAGAGATAGTGTAACATGGCAATCATTTCAACCTTAATAGTCAATATNTTTTTTTTTTTTTTGTGTGTTTGTGTGTGTGCTATATATTTCCTTAATCTAAAAGATTATCTCATCTGTGATAGTATGTAAGTTTCGATGCTAATCATATGCTTTCAATCAGGGTAGGCCGGCGGTGGATCTCTAGGCTTCTTGCCCTGGTTCTTTATGCAATGTTCCTAATGCCTGGATTCCTCCAAGGTGTGTTTTTATTTTTTGGCGCAATGAAAAGTTCACGCGCGACATTTCAGTCTGGAAAGTCTGGTGCTGATTGTCATGTTTTTGAAGAGAAACTAATTAGTAATTTTTTTGCAGTTTTATATCAGTATTTCTTTTCAAGCCAAATTCTGAGAAGTATAGTTTATGGAGATCAGCCTAGAAATAGGTAATGTAACTTGTGATCCAGATACTAACAGGAACACCATCAATATTTCTTCTATTCAGCTTGATCAAATCTTTTACGGATGCAAAAAAATTTCCAGGTTGGATCTATATTTGCCCAAAAACATAGATAGTCCAAAGCCAGTCATTGTATTTGTGACGGGTGGAGCATGGATCATAGGGTAAGCAATGACTACCTAACCCTTATAGTTTATATCCATTCAAGTTTGAATTATACCCCTTCCAGCATAAACTTTTATATATTAGTCACGGTTTATATGCTTGCATGTGTACTTCCTTAAAATATTTTCCTGTAGTATGATGTGTCGTGGATTATGATATCAAAAAGTAAAATTATGTTAGAACCTCTTTATAAATTTGTATCTTGGGCCTCTGGTTTAACATGGTGCATATATATTTGTGTCTGAAAAGCTAAATAACATGTCCTTTTTACAACGACAGTGTTCTATAACATGTGCCACTCCAGCCATTCTAAAACAGAAAACAAGAGCAAAGTTTTGCTCTGTGAAAGTGTGAATCTCTTAAATAAGTTGCAACAACATAATCCATGCACATGTCACATACGTCTATGGTCCCAATGGGAAAAAGATAAGATTTTGGATAAGTTGATGTGGCAAAAGGGTGTTAAAATAGGCGTTTCTTAATGTGGGTCAAAACCGGTTTGGCATTTCCCTTTTCTATAAAATTAATAGCTTGACCCACTAGATATATACAAAACATAATCAAAATTTACCCATTTAGGTGAATGGGTCAATATTGTCACCTCTAGTAGATATGTAGTTTTAGAGAACTGCAGCTATATTTTTTAATTCAATCCAGCAGTGTGTCCATTTCTGAGGGTCGTTAAAAGGCGTTGTGGTAATGGACAGATATGAATGCTTATTTATGTAAGAAGTTATACACAACTGTCCTTTGTTGACTCGATTCTTTTTAATATGGTGATGTAGATATAAAGGATGGGGGTCTCTCTTGGGATTTCAATTAGCAGAAAGGGATATCATCGTTACTTGCATTGATTACAGGTGACCAACTTTATCCATGTTGATGTTCAAAAAAAAAACTTTATCTAATATCCCATTAAATAATTTGACAACTCAATAGTTGATGTGATGCATGCAAGATATTGTTGTAAAATCTGCATGCATAAAAGTGTCGCCTAAAGGAAAATGAAAAAACTTGTTTATAACTTTACTTATCTCGAATTTTTTATATGTACTTTATATATCCATATTCATCCTTATAATTCAACTAATAGGTTCAACAGTTGTTGTAATATATATGTATATTTAAATTTCTTCTTTACATGTATTATTCGCGAAGTCCTCCCTCTCGAACCAACTAAATAATATGGCCATCAGAATTGAGCCCAGTCCGTTGGTTTAATAGCCTTATGGCTTATCCGTTTGGGTGGGAAAAAACTTACATCTATGACTGAATGCAAAAAGTCAGTTTATTTAAAGATGAATATTGAGGCTTACATTTGCTTTTTTACAATTGATTTTTGTAGGAACTTTCCCCAGGGTACAATCAGCGACATGGTTGACGATGTTTCTAGAGGATTATCATTTGTATGCAATAATATCACTAATTTTGGAGGTGATCCCGATAGGTAACCAACTACTCTATCAATGGTGCCTTTTGATACTGAATGACATTATGCTTAAACCATTTTAATGCAGGATATATTTAATGGGCCAATCTGCTGGTGCACATATAGCTTCCTGTGTACTCTTGAATCAGGCCATTAAAGAATCCAAAGGGGAGACCATTTCTTGGAGTGTCTCTCAGATAAAAGCTTATTTTGGTTTATCCGGAGGGTAAGCACTATCTCACTAGTTACGTTCTTTAATTATGAACGAAGCTTTGGAATTTATGAAAGATTATTTGGTTTGTGTTTGTGTAGTTACAGTTTTTGTTACTCGTGATAGGTACAACTTAACGAACTTGGTTGACCATTTTGATCGTCGAGGACTCTATCGCTCTATATTTCTAAGGTATCAAATAAGTTATATCTTCAAATGTCATGATCAAATGTTGTCTAGCTCAATATATGTTTTTTACTTTGTTTCCGTTTGCTTCCGAACATGACAGTATAATGGAGGGGGATGAATCTCTGCAACAGTTTTCTCCTGAGATTCTTATCGAAGATCCAAGTGCAAGGAATGCTGTTTCCCTCCTGCCCCATATTGTTCTTTTTCATGGAACTGGAGATTTTTCTATACCACCAGATGCAAGGTTTGACCCTTAACCCTAACTGTTGGTAGTAAATACTAAATAGTAATCTAATTGGTTATAAAAGTATAATGTAAATACGGGTTCTTTGCTACAATACAATGTGATTAGGAATCTTGTTAAGTATTGTTTTTTTGTTAAATAGTTTTCGTTTTGCAGTATTGCTTTTGTAGACGCACTCAAGAGAGTTGGGGCACGGACTGAGCTAATACTATTTGATGGAAAAACTCATACAGACTTGTTTATTCAAGTAAGTTGCAACATCCATACCCTTTTTAACTAATCATTGAACATTCTTCTTAAACTATTGGCCATCCAACATTGCAATTTTCGTAGCACCAAGTAATTTATCAGAAAAGAGTATCAATTTTGCAAAACCCTTTTGGCTTGTTTATCCACGCACATTTGATGGGTGTTTGGTGGACTTAATCAGGATGCTCTAAGAGGTGGGAAAGAGGAGCTATTCGACTTTATAGTGGGTTACTTACATGATGGTGACACGGAAGCACTTGCTAAAGATGCAACAGCGCCTCCTAGAAAACGCCTTTGTCCAGAACCATTATTGAAGTTGGCTGGTCTTGTGAGCCCTTTTTAAGCTTCCCATTATGTTTATAAAGTTCCTAAGGTCGAGTAACTAATGGTATGCTGCAGCTTATAAAGGCTTGTATCATTTCAATTCAACTTCAGTTTGTTGTGTAGCTTTTTTTATGATAAGTTTATATCTTTAGTAAGTATAGTGCCATGCAATTGCGGAATTTCCTTGAAACCAATATGATGTTATGTGTTTATTTCTGACGAGTGATTATTGACGGAGTTAAGCGAGCACTGGGGTTACAGGAATGGATATTCCTGATAGGATGTAATTCAACATCTTAGATTCAAATTTCTTAATACTTTTATATTGAATGCAACTTTCATTGTATGAAAAGTATGTAGTATAGATATGTCATTGTCATTTTCTTTCTTGGTGTCTCAACCATTGTTTAATCTTATAATTAGGCTATGTTTGGCGACAGGTAGCAGTAAGCAGTAGCAATAAGCAGTAAGCTGTAGCAGTAAGCAGTAGCAGTAAGCATTAGTTGCTTGTTTAAAAAACGTGTTTGGTAACGTAGCTGTAGTTGTAATTATAAAATGTAAAATTACGTAAAAGGGCATATACTTATGAATGAATGTTATTTTTTAAGGGTAAATTGGTAATATTAAGGGGCTGTTTGTTTTGTGGGGTTTGTGAAAAAGGTTTAGGATGAAAGTCAAATAATTTGTTTGGTTCGTTCATTTGGGTTTTGACATTGGGACTCATGCCCTCAAAACGGGGGATACGTAAAACCCCTGCCAATAGGCTGGATTAGATTTTGGGTTACTGACACACATTGGTCCCACTAGTATTATCATCTATATTTTGTTATTATATTGATTTCACCTTTTTTATTTTTTATGTCTGTGAGTATATATTTACTAATGTGTATAATAAATACATTTTGAGGTGGGCCTATCTATTAATTAATATATTACAACATTTTATAATAATAAATTTGAATCATAATTTCTATCCCAACAAACAAAACAAACAACTTTTTATCCTACATTAAATTTAAATCCAAACCCTTAAATCCAAATCCAAATCCAAATCCTAAACCTATCTACAAACCAAACGGGCCCTAAAAGTAAAACGCTAGTGGTATATTGGAAAGCTTCTTTAAGAAGCATTAAGATTGCAAGCTTTTGAGGTGTTGTTAAACGCTAGCAGTGTTGTCAAACAAGCATTAAGACTGGAACGCTTGTCGCTTGTCGCTTACCGCTCTTAAACGCTTCCAAAAAGGTGTTGCCAAACATGACCTTAGGCTTATTATTTATCTCAACCATTGAATTTGGCATGAGTTTTTAGTGTTGTAGGTAGACATATTATTGGACACAAATTTAGACGCGAGTATCATTATTTCTATAAGCCACATTAACAGAAGGGTGACTGACAAATGATCAATGCTCAACATATTTATATAGCTAAAAAAAGTGATGATCCAAAACATAGATGGCTGCTATCTAGCAAGTGATTTTTTAAAACTCGATGTTGTTTGTCTCAAGTATCCATTATGTAATACTGTAGAAATGTTTCTAACAATTGGATATAATGAGAACCTTTTGCCCGTGCGTTGCGGCGGGTTTCAATTATGCATAAATTTGAAATGCACCGTTTGAAGCTACATATAGATTCAAATTTAATGATATATTTCTCGTTGAGTTCGTAGCTTTTAGCTTCTTAGATGGCTTGATCACTTTAGTTATAGTCATCAAGTTCGAAAGGTTAATCTAAAATAAGATCACATACTTTTGGTGATTTAAGTTTGAAAGGTCATGTGTCCCGTAAAAAAATCAAGAATATGTCCTTTAACCCCTGTTAACTCTCATTACCAATTAACTATACTACTAAGGGTGAGGATCCAGCGAGAAGAAAACTTAAAATGAGAAGAATGAGAAATAAGTATAATCATATATTTGAGATGCATCGACTTGAATTAGAGGCATCTCTAGTCATTTAGATGCATCACAATTAGTTTCGAAAGTGATTTTGAAGTGAAAACGATGCATAGTAGTACTAGCAACAAATTTGACTTGCAGAGGACGAAAAATACATAGGATTCATCTAACTTGATGAAATGCATCTAATATATGTATATGCATCTAATTTTTAGCTAGAAAATATATTATGATGCATCTAAAAGATTAGGGATGCATCTCTAATGTGTAGTTATGGTTATTTCTCATCCTTTTTATTTTTAAGGATTCTTCTCATTTGATCCTTAGTTATACTACTAAACCATAAGCACACGTTTGTAAGTATCTTCTTATTTTAGTTCGTTTTTTCATATGAAACTTTATTTGACAAAAAAAATGTTGCAAAAGTAAAAAAAAAAAAATTGTTTGGTGGAAAGTCAAGTGTTAATAAAAATAAAAGAAATGATTTGAAAAAAGTTACGTAATTCTTAGAAACTTTAACTAGTTATAATACCCGTGCACGCACGGGCTTAGACAAAAATTTTTGACGAAGTTTTAATTTTTCAGGTAATTATGTTGAAAGTGTTTTAATATTTGCACAATGAAGGTCTAAATTTGTTGGTCATTGTTCCATTAGTCGTGTTAAAAGTGCAGAGATTTTTTGTTTCGGTCCTCCTATTCAAACCTTTCCGTTTTTGGAATGTTTCAATTTACAGAAAAATAGTTTTCAAATTTGCCTGTTCTGAATTATATTTACTTAAGAATTCCCATTGTCATATTATCATCTCTTATTTTTTCACTTGTGGTTTAGATATCTACACGATTTCTGTGAACCACCTATTATTCACAGAAACTTCAAGTCCACCAATATTCCCAATAAAAAAGCATCTAACCAAACTATAAGAGCACAAAAGAGGGTTTATGTCTGATAACAAAGAAGCTAAGTTGTGGTATAATTATAAAAGATTTACAAAAGATTCGCTAATCTCAAAAGCACATTAGATGAAATAAGGTGATTCCGATAGAAGCATAAACATAAAAAGGATCTCAAAAACGTAGTAAAATGAGTTGAAGAATTAGAAACTAAATCCCTATCACTGAACGAACANTGGAACTCGTGCACATTTTGCCACATATCTGCAAGCAAGCTCTCTTCTTCGATAGACGAACGAACAGCCATTGTGAATTCTTACATTTTAATAATAATAAAAAAAAACGTGCAGTACAAAACGTGTGGAATTCTTACATTTTAAACTAGTTATAATACCCGTGCACGCACGGGCTTAGACAAAATTTTTTGACGAAGTTTTAATTTTTCAGGTAATTATGTTGAAAGTGTTTTAATATTTGCACGATGAAGGTCTAAATTTGTTGGTCATTGTTCCATTAGTCGTGTTAAAAGTGCAGAGATTTTTTGTTTCGGTCCTCCTATTCAAACCTTTCCGTTTTTGGAATGTTTCAATTTACAGAAAAATAGTTTTCAAATTTGCCTGTTCTGAATTATATTTACTTAAGAATTCCCATTGTCATATTATCATCTCTTATTTTTTCACTTGTGGTTTAGATATCTACACGATTTCTGTGAACCACCTATTATTCACAGAAACTTCAAGTCCACCAATATTCCCAATAAAAAAGCATCTAACCAAACTATAAGAGCACAAAAGAGGGTTTATGTCTGATAACAAAGAAGCTAAGTTGTGGTATAATTATAAAAGATTTACAAAAGATTCGCTAATCTCAAAAGCACATTAGATGAAATAAGGTGATTCCGATAGAAGCATAAACATAAAAAGGATCTCAAAAACGTAGTAAAATGAGTTGAAGAATTAGAAACTAAATCCCTATCACTGAACGAACAATCAACCAGAAAAAGAAAAAATATCTCGATAAGTCGATATGAAGAAAAAAGGTTACCGTATATCATGAAACATGAGCCTGTAAGACATATTGAAATAATATCTCCTAATTAAAATGTAGTCATACAATTAAATAATATTGTTACATTATATAAACACATATCACGTAGTACTCTAGTACGCTTTCAAAAAATTACCAGCAAGGCATATGAGTCCACACAAACTAAAAAGTAACCATAAAACATAACCCTATTTCGGGTCTTTCAAGAAACTTTCCAAGCAAGTATTTCCATGAAATATGTACTTGATGATCAAACCGAAAGGTGTCCGAACCTTGTAAAACCTTCATAAAGAAATTGCTCACTATTTGGACGACTGGCGTCAAAGAATTGCAACCAAAGGATGTTAATTAAACGTATTACCATCTGCCACCCTCAACCGTTTCTGAGATGGGTAAACAGATGATGTTATCACAAGAACAATTTTCAGCAACTTAAAGCACCAACCCAACCGTTTTTAAGGTTCATGGGTAAAACTAAAACATTATTAGTATTGTATTTAAATCACATCTAGATATACATAAAGCTTATAGATTAACCTTTTAAATAAAACTGATAAAAGGGGTTGACGGATCAGCCTAAACATACCCAACCCTTTCGTACCCTAATGGGATGTTAACCGTTTTGACCCAATATCAACCTGTCTAAACCACTCATCTTACCACCTCTAAAAGCGGTTTTATTGAATAATGCAAGTTATTTAATCACATCTTACACACTAATTCTAAGTTGAATAGCTTGTTGCATATGCAGATCATAATGTCTCACATGTATATCTACACACCATTTTTTGTTACTAAAGGCTTTAACCTATACATCACATTTCTATGCCTCAAATGTAACTACGGTTATATAGTGTGATGCCCATATAGCACATAATTTATGTTATTGGTTATTCACTACTGGCAATTTATATAATATTCCAGTAAGACAAAAATAAATAAACTAAAGAACGCCGCAATGCCTCAATGTGCAAACATCCATTTAATCTTGAATCTTTATCAAATAATCATTGAGCTTACAAATTAGAAAATGAAATTAGTTACTTACCAATCGATAAATGATTTTGTTTTGGTGAGGTTAGGTTTCTTTTGGTTTGAAAAAGAATATAATCCCACCCTAAGTCCGAACCTAAACCAAATTTTCATAAGCCTAAATCCCTCCCTATTTGTTGATGAGAAACATGACTCACTCCAACTTTAGGGTAACGAATCTTATACTTACATTTAGTGCTTTTAATGCGCTCATTCCACATGTTATGAATGAGCATTATTCGCCCTTGAGTAGCATAGTTACTGTCTGGAAGACTTCAATTCACAATAATTCTAAGCTAATGAGTCCAACGCCTATATCAAGTTATCCTAAAAAATAACAATCAGATAACCATAACTACATAAGTATAAAAGCTTGTCGAGGGTGATGAAATGGTACCTCATGCACTGCATGTATGCATCTGTTACTGCATGACTGTACTGCACCACATTTAGTGCTGTTCCAGTTTGGTTCTACCCACATAAAAGTTGCTTCATTTTTTATTTTTTTTATTTTTTTTATTTTTTTTATTTTTTTTTGGGGTCAAAATGTCCGTTGTAAATGCATACATGATCATCCATGTTACGTGATTCCATAATGATATGATTTACTAAGAATATCTAAAACTTATAGCTAGAAAAAGGATAGTAATACCTTTGCCATCCTACCCCACGTATCTTTTACGGTAACACAACTATCATCATCAGACAAACCAACTTGGTAATACGGCCAGTTCACAAATTGGGTTTCACGGAAAGCAATAGCAAAATTAACAGGGGGGGTTCTCTCTCGATGTCCTACGTATTATCATTTTCCATTAGCATCTGAACAAACTATTTTTATAGTAAAATATAATGTTAATGGCCATGTCACTATAAATAACACTTCAAGTATCATGTTATTATAATATCCTATCGAAATCAAAACATTACAAATAATTCAGACCAAGCAGAGCACTATCCATCCTCTTTAAGATATTATGAGTAGAAGTTAATGTAAACCTGGTGGGTAGACTTTTCTGACTTCATCTTTCGGCTTATCTTTCATAACTCAATATTTTAGCTTTTTTTTTAAAAAACTTGTGGGAATATATAAGTTTGTTATGACATAATAAATTATTATAAGCCCATAAGTACCAAAGTAAGCCAAAAATTTAAGCTCATAACCCATATATAAGCTTTAACAAACACCCTCTAATTGATTTAAAGTTATAAAAAAATGAATCGAAAAATCATATTGAACAGTCACGCCATCTCTTGTGATTTTTTTCATCCTCAATATTTGATTAATCCTTAGTAATAATCTGGATAATGAAAGAAGAACAACAGAAATCAAGTACTGAACCAAATTCAGATGATAGCGGAGCTTTTGGGGGAAAAGAGTAGTCATTACAGTTGATCAGCTCCATTGACTTTTTGTTTTAATTAAAGTTTTTTAGTCGATTTCTATTGTTCTTCGATAATGGTTGCCTTAAACAAAGTCTGTCGCAAACCAACATTTCTCTAAATGATATACCTTTTTTACTTGCAAATACCTTTTGCTTAAAAGCGTGTCTCCCAGCCTTATGAAGTTTAAACCAAGTTGTTAATACATATATAAAAAGGATTTCCGGCCATATAAAGTATCAGAAAGGCCATTAAATTCAGATTACACCTGATTATGCATTGCAGTTCTACATGTTTGTGCTTTGACTTTTGCATTCGTTGTATCCATATTCACACGTAATCAACACACCTAGATCATTAATGAAACCACAAAAAACATAAAACCACAACTCAATTACCTAAAAAAAACCCTGAATCTATTATACATTACTTGCTTATATAAAATTAAAACATACCTTTGATTAACCAAAAATCCCGTTTTCTCATTGTGATTGCCATTTGTACAAACATAAAACGGGATTTTAGATCCACATATGTGTCCTCGATTGTGGTGGTCGGATGGTGGTAGAAGGCTAGGGTTGAAGGTGGAGGTGGGGGTGGAGGTGAAGGTGGGTTTTTTTGTTGGTAGACTGATGGGTAGAGGGTAGATTTGTGTTGTGAACATTCAGGTCCTTGGAGTTTTTAATATCTACTCCGTTTTTTTTAAGTTTGTTTGTTTTACATTTTTGACACATGTATTTTTGTGAGGATTTTTCCTTCTACACGAAATTTATCAATTTTGACCAAAACTTAATTCAATTTTGACTTTTTATTAACCAATCATATCGCACGATTTTGTCTACGTGGCAAAATTGAGCTCTCTTATTGGTCCAATTTTTTTTCCTATAAGATTGTTTTGTTAAAAAAACTCCGAAATGATGTAATTCTTTTATTATATAAAAGATTCGTTTAAGCGTTAAATTGTCATTTTAGTAAACATGACGAGCTTTTTCGTATCTTGTTGAAAATCTAATACAGATGAACATTAGATTTTAACTTGTTACATTAACATTAAATTAATGTTAATGTTAAATTAATATATTAATAGTAAATACTAAACATATTGAGAAGCATGGCATATTCGAAGATAAGTCTAATGAAAGTCAAGTATATATTGACCTAAGTGGACCAACAAACCCAAAAATACCCTACGATCGAACACATGCCTTCTGTTTAAAAAGAAGCGAATCCTTCATTAGCTTCCTTAATCCTTATATATCAACTTCATTAAACTAGGGTTAGGGCTTTTACTCTTTTTCTTCATGTTGTTTCCTAATACAAAATCTTTTTGTACTTAATAATGTATAACAACGATCATCACAAACAACAACGGGGTTTCAACGATGGCAACAGCAATGTTAATCACTTTATCACCGACTTGTTAGTTCTCGATCTTTTCTTGCTTTTATATCTAGTTTTGGAGTTATTGAATAATAAGTGTTACGTTTTTAAGTTCATTATTTGTAGTTTATTTACATTGATCGTATAGACTTCTTGTAATAGTAGTAGTTTATGGATGTTACATGAAGAAGTTATGAAAGTCACTAGCTTGCATGCATGCTCTCGTTAACTTATCTTAGGGTTTTGCGAACAGTAGAGCTTATCTTACACTATCAAGTATCAATAAGGATATGATTTAGTAACTTNGAAAATGCACCGTTAGTCTCACCGTGAGAGGGGCTCCCACAATCAACCTCGGGCGTAAGAATAAGTATTCGTTTATAGAGGGATAAGTGAAAGTGAGAGCAATATATGAGAGTTTATATGTGTGTTGGAACCTAACCCTCAATGACCAAATGCGTAGTATTTATAGGTGAGGTTCCTTGTCGTTACCTCTGGATCACGGGTGGTGATGTATTCTATTATATATCCGGTGGATAATAGCATGTTTCTGTCGGGAAAAGGACATTAGGCATCGATATACGAGCTCTCTTGTCTCTTTGGTTGACTTCCACCGTCCTGGGGATTGTGCCGCCCTGTGCTCCCCAAGTTGCACCATTTTATGACAAAGCTTGGTCACTCCTTTCCCATGAGATATTCCCTAACTGTTTAGGGGGTCACGTGATCAGTGACTTGGCTTCCACTCCAACCACTTAGGTTTGGAGGACGGAGTGTTGGTTCTATAGGGGCCGCGCGTAGATCTCGGACGCCGGTATTTGTTTATCCATTATGTTTGTTTCCTTTATAGAAGGCGTGTGTTTCATTGCACACTCCTTTGCATTCTCCCTGGTGGGTTTAGAGTCGTTGTTATGTATTTGCTTAGCCGCGGCTATTGCACGACCGCTGCTGGCGCACTAGTTTGGGGCGGTATTCGCCATATACGTGATCAACACACACGTCTTACTTGTATTGACTTGAATCGCAACCATTTGGTTGGTGAACAGTACGTATCTCAAAAATCTTTTTTGTTGATATATATGCAACTATAATCACTTTATATTAACGCGGTGCACAAATTACTTTCGCTGTTTTATTTCTTAGTGATTTTGATTGTTTAGTTGCATGCAGTGTATTTCAAATAATATACGTCTTTAGATGATCAAACTTTGCCAAACACTCGGCATTATTGAAAGTATGTTGTTAGTACTTATCAAATGCGACTTTCTTACTGTTTTTGATATCTTTTATGTTATTGTGTAATGTTTTAGTTTAGTGTAACTCACATTAATCGAAAGTTCTTTTGCAGTGCGAGGAGTGAACATTATATGGAAATAATTGATGTGGATCAATGGGAATCTAAATTTGCAAATGACATGAACAAACAATTCCCAATAATGATTCCCAACTCACACACAACCAACCAAGTACCAATTTTAACTCCCAACTCATATCCAAACAACCAGTTTTCAACTTCAGTTGAACCTCCAAAGGTGAGAATTTCATCTTAAATTCTTTGAATATGTTTACATACATTTTGGCGTTTTTCGTAGTTTGAACATGTTTATCAACTTTTGTGTAGGGTGTTGATCAAAACTTTAAGAAGCAGAAGACAATGGATGCTAATCAATATTCAGCGGTACCAAATGAGTTCGTGAATATGGGACACAACAGTTACAATTCTGCTTCACCCATGAATATGGGTTACAACGGTTGCAATTCTGCTTCCAACAACATATCCAATCCTCAGTATTTCGGGGGTATATATGTTATGCTTTTTATACTAAGTTGCCGATTAATTAACTTCCTATTCTTTTATAGATATATGTTGTGAGTATAAGTAATGTGTCATTAATTTCTACAGGATATACAGTTAACGAGTATAGCCAGAATGTTTCAAGCACAAATCTTTATAGCAACGGGATGAACGTTATTTCACCAATGAATGTAAAGCAGGCTGATCCGCGGTTTGTTACTTATAATGAAAATGCATCGTTCTGCATCAATGAATATGCTTCTGGTTGCGGGATATATGAAGTGTTGGATGGTAGAAAAGTGTCACCTGGAAGTGGTTGGAACTCTGCTTTTCACCCGTCAACCGGAAATTCTTACCAGCAGCAATCATTTAATCAGGGTACGGTTTCTTCCAGTATTAGTTTCCATGATACCATTTTTAATTATGTTAACTGAAACTGAATCTAAATCTTATATTGTAATCTTTAATATAGGTCAATACAGAAGCGCTGTTAGTGAGAAAAAGATTGCATATAGCACGGGTTTTCCAACGTCAGTGAATGATGTGCAGATATTAAATGCAAGTCAGTATAGTTTGCAACCGAATTTACAGCACAATTGTGAGGATAGTATCATTATGTCTAGCAAATATAACCCGTTGGCAACAAATAGTGGGACATATATGCAACCACGAGTACAAATGTCAGCTCCTAATCAACAACCTAATCAGCAGACTCGTCAGCTTCCAGTGCAGCTAGATAATCAACTGAAGGATCAATCATTTGTTTTCGAGATTCCACAAGTTAGTTCAGGGAAACCAGTGCCACGTGTTGCTGAAGAAATTTCTGATTTGAATTGTGGTAGAAAAAGAAAACATGGTAAATTGGATTTAATAAGTGGTGGTCTTTTGGATATGCTGCAAAAGTATCCGCAACATCTGCCACATTTGAAAGAATGTTCTTATAAAAGTGAATATGTATCGGTGGTAAGGAGAGCACCTTTAACCATGGTATCGGGAACCAAAGTTAACAATATGATTGCAGATGATCCCACAGGAAGTTATGAACATATAACAAAAGGGTATAAAGCGAGTATCAGTGCTACTACAAAAGATGAACTCAAAGAGCCAACCGAGTTTTGTTTTGAAGAAAAAACCAACCATGAAAATAAGGAATTGAGTCAAGAAGTAATCTGTGGGTTTAATACAGTTTCAGATGATTATGCGTCATTATTGACTCCTGAAAATGTAGCTTCAGTTGATTGTGAAATGGTGTTGGAATCAGAAAAGACAAAAATGCAGATTACATCTTCAGATAATAACAGCTCAGGGAATATTAAGACCACAGGTGTATCGTCAGTTGACTGTGCAATGGTGTGGGAATCAGAGAATAGGGAGACACTTATCACATCTTTTGATAATAAAAACTCAGGGTCGGGATCCAGGAATATCAAGACACCGAGTGTTCCTTCAGTGGACATTGTCATGGTGTCGGAATCAGAAAATGCGGAGACACATATCACATCTTGTGATACTAACAGCTCAGGGTCTGGATCCAAGAATATGAAGATACCGAGTGCCTCAATGGCTGATTTATTCACTGAATCTCAAATAAAACAACATTTGTCTAGTTTTAACCAAAATAACAAGGTGATGTCATCAGAGAACACTGAAGATTCAAGTGATCAACCATGTCAGTTATGTTATGATGCGGTATATCTGGCGCCTCCACCCAGGTATTGCTCATCATGTGATTACCGGATCAAAAAAGACGTATATTATCAGTCAACGGACGACGAGAACACAAACACGAATGTAACTCACATTAATCGAAAGTTCTTTTGCAGTGCGAGGAGTGAACATTATATGGAAATAATTGATGTGGATCAATGGGAATCTAAATTTGCAAATGACATGAACAAACAATTCCCAATAACGATTCCCAACTCACACACAAACAACCAAGTACCAGTTTTAATTCCCAACTCATATCCAAACAACCAGTTTTCAACTTCAGTTGAACCTCCAAAGGTGAGAATTTCATCTTAAATTCTTTGAATACGTTTACATACATTTTGGCGTTTTTCGTAGTTTGAATGTGTTTATCAACTTTTGTATAGGGTGTTGATCAAAACTTTAAGAAGCAGAAGACAATGGATGCTAATCAATATCCATCGGTACCAAATGAGTTCGTGAATATGGGATATTACAGTTGCAATTCTGCTTCGTCCATGAATATGGGTTACAACGGACACAATTCTGCTTCCAACAGCATATCCAATCCTAAGTATTACGGAGGTATATATGCTATGCTTTTTATACTAAGTTGCCGATTAATTAACTAACTGTTCTTTTATAGACATATTTTGTGAGTATAAGTAATGTGTCATTAATTTCTACAGGATATACAGTTAACGAGTATAGCCAGAATGTTGCAAGCACAAATCTTTATAGCAATGGGATGAACGTTGTTTCTCCAATGAATGTAAAGCAGGCTAATCCGCAGTTTGTTACTTATAATGAAAATACATCATTCTCCGTCAATGAATATGCTTATGGTCATGGGATATATGAAGTGTTGGATGGTAGAAAAGTGTCACCTGGAAGTGGTTGGAACTCTGCTTTTCACCCGTCAACTGGAAATTCTTACCAGCAGCAATCATTTAATCAAGGTATAGTTTCTTTCAGTATGAGTTTCCATAATACCATATTTAATAATGTTAACTGAAATTGAATCTAAATCTTATATTGTAATCTTTAATATAGGTCAATACAGAAGCGCTGTTAGGGAGAAACAGATTGCATATAGCGCGGGTTTTCCAACGTCAGTGAATGATGTGCAGATATTAAATGCAAGTCAGTATAACAACAATTTACAGCACAATTGTCAGGATAGTATCATTATGTCTAGCAAATATAACCCGCAACTAATAGCAAATAGTGGGACATATATGCAACCACGAGTACAAATGTCAGCTCCTCATCAGCAACCAAATCAGCAGACTCGTCAGCTTCCAGTGCAGTTAGATAATCAACTGAAGGATCAATCATTTGTTTTCGAGATTCCACAAGTTAGTTCAGGGAAACCAGTGCCACGTGTTGCTGAAGAAATTTCTGATTTGAATTGTGGTAGAAAAAGAAAACATGGTAAATTGGATTTACTAAGTGGTGGTCTTTTGGATATGCTGCAAAAATATCCGCAACGTCTGCCACATTTGAAAGAATGTTCTTATAAAAGTGAATATGTATCGGTGGTAAAGAGAGCACCTTTAACCATGGTATCGGGAACCAAAGTTAACAATATGATTGCAGATGATCCCACAGGAAGTTATGAACATATAACAAAAGGGTATAAAGCGAGTATCGGTGCTACTACAAAAGATGAACTCAAAGAGCCAACCGAGTTTTGTTTTGAAGAAAAAACCAACAATGAAAATAAGGAATTGAGTCAAGAAGTAATCTGTGGGTTTAATACAGTTTCAGATGATTATGCGTCATTATTGACTCCTGAAAATGTATCTTCAGTTGATTGTGAAATGGTGTTGGAATCAGAAAAGACGAAAATGCAGATTACATCTTTTGATAATAGGGAGACACTTATCACATCTTTTGATAATAAAAACTCAGGGTCGGGATCCAGGAATATCAAGACACCGAGTGTTCCTTCAGTGGACATTGTCATGGTGTCGGAATCAGAAAATGCGGAGACACATATCACATCTTGTGATACTAACAGCTCAGGGTCTGGTAACAGCTCAGGGTCTGGATCCAAGAATATGAAGATACCGAGTGCCTCAATGGCTGATTTATTCACTGAATCTCAAATAAAACAACATTTGTCTAGTTTTAACCAAAATAACAAGGTGATGTCATCAGAGAACACTGAAGATTCAAGTGATCAACCATGTCAGTTATGTTATGATGCGGTATATCTGGCGCCTCCACCCAGGTATTGCTCATCATGTGATTACCGGATCAAAAAAGACGTATATTATCAGTCAACGGACGACGAGAACACAAACACACGACACTGCTTTTGTAAACCCTGTTATATGGGATCTTGTTCTACTTTATCAATACTAGGTGGAGGTTCTATTTCCAAAGTAAGTTTAAAGAAGGCGAAGGATGAAGAAAAAGAGGAAGTAAGTTAATTTTTTCATTTCATTCTTTTGTTTAAGTTCGTTTACATAAGGTTTACTTAACATATATTGGTGTTGTTTCTTTCAGTGGGTGATATGTGACAGGTGTCATAAATGGCAACATTGGATTTGTGGTCTCTTCAATACCGAAACAGATAAAAAGAAGGAAGCGGATTATATTTGTCCTAAGTGTCGCTTAAGAGATATAGAGGACGGAAATTGGGTACCACAAACTTTGTTGAGAGCTAAAGATCTGCCAAGAACCAATCTTAGTGATCATATTGAACAACGACTCTTCACCCGTATGAAGCAAGAGAGAAAAGAAACCGCTAAATCTCAGGGAACAGAATTGGAAAATGTTAGAATTCAATTCCTTTAATAATATGCATGGTTTCACATATCGTTAACGATATTCAGGTTTTATTAATCTCGGGTTCTTGACAGGTATCGGAAGCCGTAGATCTTGTTGTTAGAGTGGTGGTATCTGTTGACAGAGAGTTAGAAGTGAAGCAGCAATTCAGAGATATATTTGGTGGAAAAAATTATCCAGAAAAACTTAAATACAGATCCAAAGTAAGATTCATTTTTCTTGTCTTTTTAATGTTTTTGGTCTATACTTTAAACTCGATTTCTGACCAGTTTTTCTTCTTTTGTGAATAGTTGATCCTTTTGTTTCAGCGATTAGAAGGTGTAGATGTGTGCATATTTGGAATGTATGTCCAGGAGTATGGATCAGAATGTGACGGCCCTAATAATCGATGTGTTTATATCTCATACCTCGATTCCGTGAAATACTTTCAACCAGAAAGAGAAACCGCGAGTGGCGAGCCTCTTCGCACATTTGTTTACCACGAAATATTGGTATATTTTCTTTTGTTTTCTGTAAATATTCTTTGTAGTTTGTGTTCATTTTGACATAGCGTAAAATTATTCAATAATGCAGATTGGATATCTCGAACATTGCAAGAAACGAGGTTTTGCAACGTGTTATATATGGTCATGTCCTCTTTTAAACGGTCAAGATTATATCTTTTACAGTCATCCCAAGACTCAGAAAACACCAAAGGAGGAGAAGCTACGGCAGTGGTATGTTATTTTCTGTTTTTTATCTATGTGCATAGTGTTAGTAAGGTAGTTTTAACTTCACTTTCTTCTTTTTTTATGCAGGTATGAGTTAATGCTAAAGAAAGCTTCTAACGAGGGCATTGTTGTGGGCCGCAATAATTTATACAATCAGTTTTTCGCTCCTAAAAGAGAAGAAAATATTAAGATAACAGCAGCTCGTTTGCCATATTTTGATGGTGCTTTTTGGTCGGGGAATGCTGAAGCTTTAAGTAAGAAACTTGAGGAAAAAGAAAGCTCGGAAAAATTGTGTAGAAAGTCACTCAGTAAGCGAACTTTGATGGCTCTGGGGCGAGACAATCCAACAAAGGATGTTTTAGTAATGCAACAAGTAAATTCTATCTTAAGTTTGCATAAATTTCATTGATGTTATAGTTTTTGCTTTACCTTAAGTTTAATTTTAATTTTGCTGTAGCTCGGTGATAAAGTTCGGGCAAAGAAGAAAAACCTTATGATTGTTTGTTTGCAGAACACGTGCACATCTTGCCATGAAGTAATGGTATCTGGAAGTAGATGGTTTTGCAACCAATGCAACATTCAGTTATGTTCCAGATGTTTTGATTCTGGTAAACTTCCTTCCGCGAAAAAATTGCACAAATGCCAATCTGGTAAAAAGACTCGACTTTCTGAGGTGAGCCACGTTATCAAACAAGTTTGCCTGTTTTTCTTTTTAATTTTCTAAATGACTTAGTTACTAAACATATATAGCTTTTTGCTGTTTTCAGGACGTGTTGAGCAATGTACCTCATGACACCAAGGATAAAGATGGTTTGCTTATGAATAGCTTCTTTGAGACTCGAGATGATTTCTTAAACAAGTGTGAAAATTCTCAATACCAGTTTAATACACTCGGTCATGCCAAGTATTCCTCCTTGATGCTACTATATCATTTCACACATAAGCTCGTTATCAAACCAGTCTGCACTCTTTGCAATAATCATGCCTTAATTGATCAATGTTGGCACTGTGACACCTGTCCGAATCTATACGTATGCGGATCATGCTATGATACCAAAGGCGACACATGTCATACTCACAAGTTAACTCACCCTTCAAAACTTCAGAAGCAAAAAGTGATGACGGTGAGAGATTTGGAAAGATTTCTAAAAACCCCTAATTATGTTTTAGTATAGTTTGTTAATTATACCTATGTTTGTGATGCAGTTGAACGGGGCTTTAGATGCTTTAGTTCATGCCTCTCGATGTAGGAGCATCGACTGTTCCTACCCAGATTGTCAAACCATCATGAGGCTACTTGAGCATGCTTCTGGATGCAGTGTGAGGTGCGCTGGGGGTTGTGGTACTTGTAAGCGAGCATGGCGGGTACTGATAGAACACGCCCAAATTTGTGCGGATTTAAACTGTAGAATACCTCGTTGCAAGTGAGTCATCACAACACTTCTACTAACCATTTGCTTCCAAAAAATTTCGTATAAAAGTGACATTTAAGCAAAAAGTAATCTTGTAACGTGCTTTTATGCATTTTTATCCTTCAGGGAGATAAAGAATCTGAATAGTAAAGAACACACTTCAAGCTCCAAGAATAAACAATAGTAAAGGAGCAACCAATGATGAAAATATTGCCGAAGATGAAGATGAGTGAACAAGTAGAAACCATCTATAGAAAATGGTGCAGATGGCCAGTCATTGAAACAGCACATTAATGTCTGAAGAAAAAGGTAGACATGGCTAAAGATGGATATGAGCTGGCTGCATTAATGTCTGGACTCTCATCCGAACTAGGTATTTAACATGTTCAAAATCCAAATCCCTTCCTTGGGAGCAACTTTCGGTCAACGAATTTACAATCCTTAAAACTGTGACTATTACAATTCAGGCATATTAGTAATTTAACTTAAAAAAGTATTGCAGTGCATCAAAAAACAAACTCATGCCAGAAGTAATTGGATGGACTGCAGTCAGAGCAAAAGCGCTTGCTGAAAGATGGAATCTGTTGCAAGTGAAGAAAACAGGTTGTTGAGTCATCTGTAGAAGTTAACATTGCTGCAGAAGAAGATGCAAGATGCTATGTAGCATTTTTGTTGAAACACGCAAGGGGAATTCAAGCAGCTGATGAAGAAGCGATATGTGATACCTTTGTTTTTGGATGGCGAACGAGTCTTGGGTGCCTCCAGAAGGTAACTTTTAAATCTCAGCTAATCATATTTTAATAGCAGTTTTCTGTGTGAAGTTTAGGAGATGGCAAATGAGCAAATCTAACAGGTCAAAATGGGTCGAGATGGGTAGGATTGATCTGTGATTGTTTTTGTCCTAAATTCATTAATTCGTCAGACAGGATTACAATAATCATATTATATTAATCATACTCAACTTTCTATTCAATAAAATGATTTTAGTTTCTAGCTTTTTTAGTGGGCTATCTGTTAAATGCTTATTAATATGTGTGATCTTTCTTTTGCTGTGTCAGGTCAATCAGGTGATGGCTGGCCTCACAGAAGATACTAGCTACCAATGATTTCGGATCGTTTGGCCGTACAACCATCAAATCCATTCATAACTTGTGACATATGCACACTGCTGATCAAGATGAAACCTTCTGCACATCACGCCAACCAAAACCTTTTCTGGTTAAGAGGCAGCTGATGTGACTCGTACCATAACCAGTTATGTATAAGATCAACCAAGGATCATCTAAGTAGAATTTAATACATGTACTGTTATGAAGATTGCAACACTTTTTTCCCGTAAACAGATTACAAAGTTAAAAGTTATTTGTTCATCACTATGATCATGCTACTCATATTTCGATCCATGACATAAAAAGCTGGGAATATGAATAAATATTCGGTTTAACCAGATTAATAAGATACATCAGCTACCACTTAAATTAATAAAATACATCATTTGTCCGATCCGTTCTTGTAAGCCTGGAAAATGTCACTTCAATACCATTCCAGTTGCTGCGAGTCATAAAGATTTCACATTTCTTGTTTTCATTACTGGTATCCGCTATAAACAACCTGACATTATGATCTTCCTATCCCTGTGGCTCCATTAGGCTTGAAACAATCAATATTGCAGAAGACAGCTGACCGTACCATACCTCCAAACCTACCACCAATCATTACAACAATCAATATTCAATCACATCATTCATAAGTAACAAGAAATGAACTAGCAAAACATAACCCTACCGGTCAATACTATTTCTTGCTTTCTCAGGTTGGTCAACGCCATTGGTTGACTTCCCGGCATTTTCCGAGCTCTTCTTTGACTTTTCTCTCCGGTCAACGCTAGATCTTGATTTATCTCTACAGTCTGTGCTCGGCCTTGATTGCTGCTCTAGTCGATCTGTGCTGGGTCTGGGCTTATCTCTACAATCTGTACTAATACGGTGTTTATCACCATTATCTGAGAGGGGGCCAGATAAGGTTTTCAAGCGGGCCGACTTCTCAACAGCGGATATGAACTTCTTAAGATGTCGTATGTACTCTGGGAAAAGCTCCAAATCACAGTGATTACCGCCTTTTACCCATAATGGCTCGTACTTTTCTACACAGAGCTCCCAAAGCTGCTTACCATGAGAGCAATCAACAACATCATCTGCAGTTCCCTGCATCACGATACACATTTGATTTTTTTCTGAATGACTATCAAAATGCATAACCACGACAAAAGAATATAAATACTTACATGAATTACCAAAACCGGGCACTTGACTAATATTATCTTGTCAACGTTCTGCATAAATAAATTAAAAATTTACAACTTTTCGATAATATAAACATTATATTTACAAATGACTAAATAATCAAAAAAGAACTTAACAATGATAAGATCAATAAGAGAACAAACCTTGTATATATCAAACCAATATGTTCGTTTCACAGGATACATGACTCTAAGTCCAGATGCGATCGGGCTGTGAAGAACAACGGCCCTTAATCTTGATAAACGTGATGCCAAATCTAGAGTAGGTCCACTACCAACAGATTGTCCATATAATATAACATCTTCTTCTTTTGCACCGTATGTCTCTACTAGACATCTATATGCAGCTTCTATGTCAGCATAAGTGTTGTGCTCAGTTGGCTATAAAGATAATCAAACACACATAGTTTAATAAAATTGTCCCAATATCATGCAAATTCTCTGTCAATGCTTTAGACTACTACCTTTCCAGAAGACCGTCCATAGCCAGTGTAGTCATACCTGCCCAAAAGCAAAAACAAATACTTTTTAATCATTAGGAAAAAAGAACCTTAATTAAAAATGTCTGGATTGATTCACGTCTATGAACAAGTTCTTGATATCTTACAAACGACCACAAATACACATTCCAAAACATAATCTTTTGACCTTTTCCTAATTCACTTCAGATGGATCAAATTATTTCACAATCAAAAAGCCAAGTTCTTGAAATCTAACAAACAACCACAACAGGCACTTTTCAAACTACACTTAACAAATGTTTTCCTAATTTTCAATCTTTTCAAATATCTTAAAGGGAAACATCACTTGTACAATTCATTTGCACACTTCACCACAGGAGGACGTTAAAATCATAATCATACAGTGATACAGCATCTTAGAATCTAAGGCCAAAAAAACACATTTCAAACACCAATCATCAACCCTTTTCCTAATTTTCAACTCCTAAAGAAAATCATCAACTCGAATAACTCATTTGCAACCCTTAACCACTTGTGAATCCTATACTTGTATACCTAAACGAGATGTTCACAAGTCGCAGGCCGAGCATCTCCGATTGGTTCTTAAGGTAACAACTAACAACCGCAAATCCCACACTAAGGCATCACCAAGATTGATTAAAAAAAAATAATAATAAAAATAAAAATAAAAATAAAAATAAAAATTAAATAAAAAAAAANCTATCCCTGTGGCTCCATTAGGCTTGAAACAATCAATATTGCAGAAGACAGCTGACCGTACCATACCTCCAAACCTACCACCAATCATTACAACAATCAATATTCAATCACATCATTCATAAGTAACAAGAAATGAACTAGCAAAACATAACCCTACCGGTCAATACTATTTCTTGCTTTCTCAGGTTGGTCAACGCCATTGGTTGACTTCCCGGCATTTTCCGAGCTCTTCTTTGACTTTTCTCTCCGGTCAACGCTAGATCTTGATTTATCTCTACAGTCTGTGCTCGGCCTTGATTGCTGCTCTAGTCGATCTGTGCTGGGTCTGGGCTTATCTCTACAATCTGTACTAATACGGTGTTTATCACCATTATCTGAGAGGGGGCCAGATAAGGTTTTCAAGCGGGCCGACTTCTCAACAGCGGATATGAACTTCTTAAGATGTCGTATGTACTCTGGGAAAAGCTCCAAATCACAGTGATTACCGCCTTTTACCCATAATGGCTCGTACTTTTCTACACAGAGCTCCCAAAGCTGCTTACCATGAGAGCAATCAACAACATCATCTGCAGTTCCCTGCATCACGATACACATTTTATTTTTTTCTAAATGACTATCAAAATACATAACTACGACCAAAGAATATAAATACTTACATGAATTACCAAAACCGGGCACTTGACTAATACTATCTTGTCAACGTTCTGCATACATAAATTAAAACCTTACAACTTTTCGGTAAAATAAACATTATATTTACAAATGACTAAATACTCAAAAAAGAACTTAAGAATGATAAGATCAATAAGAGAACAAACCTTGTATATATCAAACCAATATGTTCGTTTCACAGGATACATGACTCTAAGTCCAGATGCGATCGGGCTGTGAAGAACAACGGCCCGTAATCTTGATAAACGTGATGCCAAATCTAGAGTAGGTCCACTGCCAACAGATTGTCCATATAATATAACATCTTCTTCTTTTGCACCGTATGTCTCTACTAGACATCTATATGCAGCTTCTATGTCAGCATAAGTGTTGTGCTCAGTTGGCTATAAAGATAATCAAACACACATAGTTTAATAAAATTGTCCCAATATCATGCAAATTCTGAGTCAATGCTTTAGACTACTACCTTTCCAGAAGACCGCCCGTAGCCAGTGTAGTCATACCTGCCCAAAAGCAAAACAAATACTTCTTAATCATTAGGATAAAAGAACCTTAATTAAAAGTGTCTGGATTGATTCACGTCGATGAACAAGTTCTTGATATTTTACAAACGGCCAAAAATTACACATTTCAAAAACATAATCTTTATGACCTTTTCCTAATTCGCTTCAGATGGATCAAATTATTTCACAATCAAAAAGCCAAGTTCTTGAAATCTAACAGACAACCACAACAGGCACTTTTCAAACTACACTTAACAAATCTTTTCCTAATTTTCAATTTTTTCAAATATCTTAAAGGGAAACATCACTCGTACAATTTCATTTGCACACTTCACCACAGAAGGACGTTAAAATCATAATCATACAGTCATACAGCATCTTAGAATCTAAGGCCAAAAAAAAAACATTTCAAACACCAATCATCAACTCTTTTACCTAATTTTCAACTACTAAAGAAAATCATCCACTCGAATAACTAATTTGCAGCCCTTAACCACTTGGGAATCCTATACTTGTATACCTAAACGAAATGTTCACAAGTCGCAGGCCGAGCATCTCCGATTGGTTCTTAAGGAAACAACTAACAACCGCAAATCTCACACTAAGGCATCACCAAGGTTCATCAATAAAAACACAATTACATCAAAAGTAGCACCTTTTACGCTTTCCAAAGCACAAACAACCCTGGGATAAAGATTAAAATGATTTCAAAACATACAAAATATCTATAAACATTCAAAATAGCCAAACCCACCTATTGGCCGCTTAATAATGAATCTTTTGTTAGATTTTAAGGTGTTCTATGTTTGGGAGTTTAAGATCCTTCGATAGTTATTTTGCAAGTAAACTTGTCTTTTTTTGGGGGTAAAGGGTTTTAACCCGGTAAATAGGTAAATATTTTTTGGGGGTAAAGGGTTTTAACCCGGTAAATAGGTAAATATATATTTACCTATTTACCGGGTTAAAACCCTTGACCCAAAAAAAAAAGTTTACTTGCAAAATCACTATCGACGGATCTTAAACTCCCAAAAATGGAACACCTTAAAATCCAACAAACGGCCAAGATCAAACAAAAAAATCACCAACTCTATTTCCTAAATTTATAACTTGTCACCACCCTAGAAAAATGCCACTTGAACAGCAGATTCACAGCCTTTACCATCCGAGAATCTTATACTCGTACATACAAAACAAAGGGTCACCATTCGCAAGCTGATCCGGTGCAATTATAAGGTACCTAAATCAAATCTCGCACCAGGGCATCAACAACCAAGATTCAATAATGAACAATCACATAAAAAATCCCACTTTGCTCAAAATCCAACAACAATGCACAATATCTACCCCCAAACCTAACTAGTTAAACCAACAAACAAACTAATGACCTTCTAACAAACTTTAACAACGTTCACTAATTATTCCATTCCACAATTATCAAAAAGGAAACATACCTAGAAAGATGACCCAAGATTCCCAATTTGACAAATATCCCAAAATTGCCAAACTAACCAAAGATCCCAAAAATTCCATTCTCGCAGATTTAGGAGTGAAATGAAGGTAATCACTTTGATTCCTTAAATTTCTCAAAAATTTAAACTTTCACTCCTAAATTACTCAAACATCAAATCTTCCATCAAAATTCAAATCACCCTAATTCAAAATAGCTCAACAAATACCAAAACTCCAAAAGGTTTAAATTAATCTTCAAATCACATAAAAATCAAAACTTTACACACCAAGAATCCAAATCACATCAAAACAACAAGAACCCTAGATCCAAAACACAATTATATAACTAAAAAAAAAAAGTTACCCCATCAAGTTGACTCTGAGATGAAGACTAAGTTCACAAAACAAATCATACATCTGACCAAGATCAGCAGCATTTCCATGACTATACAAGACAGTGAGCTTAGCACAAGGATTCTTTACATAAATAGCAACTATTTCAGACCCTTTCTTAGTCTTGACTTTCAACACATCAACATTCCCTCTCTCACTCACATCTGTCATCTTCAGCTTCCCTTGACTTTCATCCGACATCACTTTATATGATGGTGGACTTGGTGGAAAGAATGCAAACTTTGCTGCCATTGATGACGTCACTCCACCCATTTTTACAAGATTCTAAGATATGGGTTTTGTTTGGTTGGATGAGTTTAATGATGGGTTGTGTTTGGTTTTGTGGTACACACAGTGGAGGTGTTGTGTGTGAGAGAGAAAGATGAGTTGAGTTGAGTTGAGTTGAGGGTGTTACGGCGTTTTTATGTTGAAAGAAGATGAAAGTGGAAGGAAAGCACGTGGAGATTGGAAGTGTTTTAGGGGATGGAAGAATGTGTTGTTAAGTGGTAACTTGACACGTGGCTATGAGGTTAATTTTTCAATCATTTTTTACTTTTTGGGGTTTTCATCACTCTTGTCTTTTGTGGTTTTGGAGATTTTAGGTAAAGATGTTGATAACTGATAATGTTGATTAGTCATGTGTTTTGGGTGAGTTATGTGATGTGATCCAAATTTGGTTGGAACGAACCCGAGCTATGATCACCCGAACTAGTTGGGAGGGAAAATGAAAATCGAAATGACTGAAAGAATGAACTGATATCCGACTAAACTAACTAAAATCTCGTTTGCAAAGGCTAAAATATTTGCAGTGAAGAATCCGATACTTGACAAGAACTTGAATCCCTTGTGGTGTTAATTAATCCCTTGTGGTGTTAATTAGTTGCTTTGGGTTTAGTGGTGTTACATTACGGGAATGTTTAGACAAACTTTAAACGTAGATATAAATGATACATTGGAACGGGACTTTTTAGATTTCAAAGAATGTAGAAATTTTAAAAATTTGTTGCTAGCAACGGCTGGCTTAGCATTGAAGAATTAATCTATGTTAAGAATTAAGATGATGTCTAGGGAAACAAATATCGCTCGTATGCGATTAGACACAATATGTTATGATATGATTATAAACTCAAACGGATACTTGTGTGTTATTGCATGTTTACAAGTGTAAAGAAAAACTTGTTTCATGCGGGTAGTCGGTAATTTCAAGTTCAACAAATGTAGTTACTGTAGTGTTCAACGGGTTGAATCATTTAAAATAAAACTTTATGTGTGTCGTAAAAAGGCATCTATGCTATCCACATCAAAGTCGTACTTGGTGGTTTGTACTTAGTACCACAAGACTTGATGCAGGAGATGTAGGGGCTTGTATAGTTGCATTACTATTTGGTCCATGATCCATGAATGGGTGTTATGTGGTCATTCATATTGCTATTTTATGGTAAAAAAATGTTATATTCATCAAAAGTTTACAAAAAGTTATCTACACGATGCTGGTTAACAAATGATTCGGACCAATCAAATCGTATAATATTTTATTTTTCATCTTTTAAACCATCATATTTACATAACACATGTGTGTGTGATTATTTTATAAATTTTTTGTTAAGATAATTTTTCTCCTTTAAGATGTCTCAATATAAGTGTCAATTTCTTATTTCTGAGAAGAGAGATTTTAGTAGTGGAAATAATATTTGATCGATAGAAACTGTAGTTAGTGAGATTTTTTTAAACTTTGTACAATGCTAAAAGTGAACATTATTTTAAATCGAACGGACCGGTAGACTAAGATTATTAGTTGTACCAATTTAGGTACAAGCTACTATTTTCAACCTTGGTTGAAATTTAAAGAAAAGCTATAAAATAATGTCATGTTTGTTGCTATTTACTTATTATTTACCTATAAGACGAGATGTAATGGAGACTACACTTACTGTCACATGAACTCCACGTTAGTATTTATTCCTGCCACCAATCTATCAACTAGACATCTGTAGTAGTGATAATCAAACCAAACACACATACTACATTATACATATATACTACTACATTCACTGGGATTGTCACCCTCATTTGCTACAGGAGCTACAGTAATTAAATACTTTTTTATTCGTAGCTACAGTAACTAACGACCGTTAGTTACTGTAGCGCTATAACTAACGGTCGTTAGTTATTGTAGCGCTATATTTTTTTTTTCGTTGCATATTTAGTCCTCTCATAATTTACATAATTGGTCCTTCATGTTATACGTCAATTGCAAAGTCAGTCCTTAGTCACTAAATTGACGTTAAGTAGCTACCGGCCGTTATCACACTTTCCCTATTCGGAAAACACCCCGCGGCAATGCGCGGTTTTCCAACTCGTTATAACACAAACATATATATTTCAGAACACGCTCACACACACACACACAAGCAAACACATTGGCTCGATCAAGAAATTGACCATACCACCCAATTTATTTGTAGACCACGTGTGAATACCGTAGTAAGGTCGACATGTTAAAACTTGCGGTTGATGTTAAAACATACATCATTACGGCTGGTCTAACAAACGGTTCAAAACTTTGACTTCATAAAGATCATACTCCAAAGTTAGGAAAATCTAATTAATACCAAATATGAGTTTACAAGCTTCTTAGTTGTGTACTTGTGTACATGTCAAAGTGTATTTATTGTATACGAGTAATAGATTGTTGAAAATTCTATGGTTATTCAATGCCAAAGTTGTATGCAAAACTTTTTTTTTTTTTTTTGAACGGCGCCACACTTGAAATCCGACCCTCGAGTTAAACTATCTAAATGGGCAGGCCCCGGGACCCGAACCACTAGGAGAGGCCCGCGAAGGGAAACCTCTAGAACTCACGCAAAATTGTATGCAATATAAGCTTCTCAATCGTATACTAGATAGATTGAGGAAATGTTCAATTTGATCGATTAACAAACCAACATAAATTGGTTTTCTTAACAAAGGTTTATGACAACACACATGTGTAATGTTGGCTTAATAATAAAGAATTGGTATAAAACAAAGTGTAAAATGTGAATGGAAGTGTTGGTGCACCCGTTTGATGGGCTGGAATGAGTGGGTGTTTGTCGGGAACTGTCGAGCAATCCGTCGCCTATTTCTTTGTCTTTTTTTTGTGGCTACATTTTATAGTCGAAACGACAAAAAGTACTACTGTAACTAATACAGTAGTATTGAATAATTGATTTCAATAATGTTATCTATATTTTGTGTTCATCTTAAACTATGTACTTCAGCTTGTTGCTTTTAAAGTTTGACATCCAAACTACAAAGTATGATGTGATTTCATTCAGAGCAAAAAAGTAAAATGTATGAATTAACCAAATATGGCTTTCAATACTATAAATAAACAAAAACAGTATGTGTTATTGTGTTAAGTTTGTACAAAAAATCTAACTATAAATGTAATGAGATTTTTTGTAAGAATTTAAGTTATTTAAATGATAATGATTTGTGTACAAGTGTTTACAGGTAAACGTTATAAATTTCGTATAATTGGCTCTACGAGTTAATGAAACAGTAGATAGAAGTAAAATGCAGATCGTGAGAAAAGTATGACTCTGTACCTTAGACTTTAAGTGGCTTTACATTTGGGGTCCTTAAGACTTCTGTCAATTCAGAGTGGTCCACATTTGACATTACTCACAGTTGTTAATACCTAACAATTAGAAAGGTGAAACTTGACTAGTCAAATCTCCCACAATTTGATACATAGTTCAAGTCCCACAAAAATATGATGAATTGCTGTTGTTTTTATACATTTTGATATCTTTTTCTGTTTTATTCAATCTAAGAGGTTTATACGAACAATAGTCGTATCTAAGAGGTTTATACGAACAATAGTCGTATCTAAGAGGTTTATACGAACAATAGTCGTGTGCATGAATCACTAAGCTTTTATCCGATATCCAGCTCATTTACAAATATGTTGTATGTTTTTTTCCTTTATATTTTCAGTTTGGTCCATCACTATCAATAAATAGCTTGCAAGTCCATGTGTATTTTATATTTTTCTCTACATCATAAGTGAAAACCGAACTTTTTCTTATTTAATCCAAATCAAGAAAGAATTAGCCTTTGTTTTATTTTTCTGATTTGTTTAAAAAGACTTGTCAAATTTAATTATTAGCTAATAAGGAAAGAATTGATTTTTTTGAAATGCAAAATTCCCAATAGGGGTTTTGTTTTATTATATAAAAGATAGATTGTTGAAAATTCTAAAGTAGTTATTTAATGCCAAAGTTGTATGCAATATAAGTTCCTCAATCGTATACTAGATAGATTGAGGAAATGTTCAATTTGATCGATTAACAAACCAACATAAATTGGTTTTCTTAACAAAGGTTTATGACAACACACATTAACATGTGTAATGTTGGCTTAATAATAAAGAATTGGTATATAAAACAAAGTGTAAAATGTGAATGGAAGTGTTGGTGCACCCGTTTGATGGGCTGGAATGAGTGGGTGTTTGTCGGGAACTGTCGAGCAATCCGTCGCCTATTTCTTTGTCTTTTTTTTGTGGCTACATTTTATAGTCGAAACGACAAAAAGTACTACTGTAACTAATACAGTAGTATTGAATAATTGATTTCAATAATGTTATCTATATTTTGTGTTCATCTTAAACTATGTACTTCAGCTTGTTGCTTTTAAAGTTTGACATCCAAACTACAAAGTATGATGTGATTTCATTCAGAGCAAAAAAGTAAAATGTACTAGTATGAATTAACCAAATATGGCTTTCAATACTATAAATAAACAAAAACAGTATGTGTTATTGTGTTAAGTTTGTACAAAAAATCTAACTATAAATGTAATGAGATTTTTTGTAAGAATTTAAGTTATTTAAATGATAATGATTTGTGTACAAGTGTTTACAGGTACACGTTATAAATTTCGTATAATTGGCTCTACGAGTTAATGAAACAGTAGATAGAAGTAAAATGCAGATCGTGAGAAAAGTATGACTCTGTACCTTAGACTTTAAGTGGCTTTACATTTGGGGTCCTTAAGACTTCTGTCAATTCAGAGTGGTCCACATTTGACATTACTCACAGTTGTTAATACCTAACAATTAGAAAGGTGAAACTTGACTAGTCAAATCTCCCACAATTTGATACATAGTTCAAGTCCCACAAAAATATGATGAATTGTTGTTGTTTTTATACATTTTGATATCTTTTTCTGTTTTATTCAATCTAAGAGGTTTATACGAACAATAGTCGTATCTAAGAGGTTTATACGAACAATAGTCGTGTGCATGAATCACTAAGCTTTTATCCGATATCCAGCTCATTTACAAATATGTTGTGGTCTGTTTCAGCTCATGGGTTCGAACATGGGTATCGTTAACACTAGAAGTGTTAAGCACCAAATGATAAAATACATCCATATTTGATGCCAGTGACGGAGTTAGAATTTTTCATTTGTATGGGCCAAAAAAATCGAGAAAAGAAATATACAAATCATAAGAGTCGTGTAATAAAAGTTTTTCATTTCATCCATACACGACGCCGTTTACCATCGCTAGAATCATCTAAAAAACACTATCTAAGATGTGAAACTTACGAACAAGAAAGAATAATCAGTTTAAATAGAAAGTAATGTGAAACTAAAGCAAGTACTCGTAATTATATTACCTTAAAAGTAAGAATGCAACTTGTTCAAAAAAAAGAAAAAGAAAAGAAAAAACGCTCACATAACCAATATGATAGAAAGAAAGAAAGAAAGAAAGAAAGAAAGAAATAAGTAGTGGCACATAAACACTTTTCTCACAGTTTCGATCACGATTCATTAACGAATCAGATGCCTTCTAATTTTAACTTGCATGGGCTAGTTCTTTTTTATTTACTCTAGTTTAGGTGGGTCAAACGTCAATGTGTAAAGTAAATACATCACAATTTATACAAAGAATTGGTAGCTAATAGAAATCTTGGTTGGTCATGGCCCATGCCTAGCTCCTACATGACTCTGTCCCTGTTTGATGCCCTTAACGTCATACTGTTGTTGTTGACACATTACCACACAAATTCTACCCATAACAGTAAATGTTGTCTCTGCATCTGTCGCGGAGCTTCAACGTATATTTTGGGAGGCTCGACGACAAGATGGTTCTTGTATATTCGGAGGGTCGAAGAGTAAAAACAAAATAAAGTACGTTTGAAAAAATTTATAAGGAGGTGGGGGGCACCAGACTCCCCAATAATAAAAGTTGTTGACTCATACTTTAGCCATCAAACCAATCTATCCAACAATAAAAGTTGCACGGGTATATCTAAAAACTTGTTAAAGAGTACGCACTTAGGGTTTAAATCTCAAAAGGATATTTAGTCATGCATGACCTATATAATAGTATATATGACTGAAGTATCATGCCAGCCCATGGTTGCATGAATCATAGAAACATAAAACATCATGTCTTGTATATGTTTAATTTTCACATACATATATCAATCTGAGTTGTCTTTTAGATCTACTAGACTTACTTAGGTACGTAAATCTAATAACTTTAGCTAAAGACATAATATATCAGATACTTATGAATATAAGCCATCCGATATGTATCAAGTAGTATTACATCCTCTTGCTAGTATTGGCATCATTATTTCTTCATAATGTTTTTATAATTAATCTTTGTAGCGTGCACTCTTAGTTAAAGAATAAGCCTGAAGCTCAAAGTGAAGACATCTACGTACACGCATGTTCAATCACCCTCCCGGGCCGGCCCTTCTTTGTTCATCCATCAAATGTCCGAAATTTTCGGTTATGTGGTCATATCTGATCTCTAATCCAAAAGGGTTTGGTGGGTGGCTGATTGTAATAGCATGTGTTTCTTGACTAATGTCGTTTGGTGGTTTGGAGTCTTGTATTGTGTTTGGGTCATGATGTGGCTTGTGTATAGTGAACTTCATCTTGTAGTATATCAGCTAGTTATATGATTATTTCTAACTTATTTGTTTATCTAAATTAAGAAAGTATGTCGACGTTGATGTTAAGTGAAGATGAGCTAATCATATCCACTCTGACTTGATGTAAAAGCTTACCTACTTACATAAATATATTACTCCGTATTTGACATGTTAACTAATTTGCATGCCCTCTCATTTCACATATGTACTTGAATCGTTTAATTCACTGGGATTCGTACTGCATAACATGAATGTTTGGACCCAATTATGATTGTTGGAGACATAAAAATAGCATCAGAGAGCTACGTGAAGAGCACATCAATAAATATTATTGGTGTGTCATCTCAACATCACCTCATTATCTCTCCAATAACACATATTAACTAAAACACCGTCCTTAGCAATAACACCGAACTGTTATTAGCGGTGTTATTGCTAAGGACGGTGTTTGTCTTTGGCGTCCTTAGCAATAAAACCATAGGTGCCGGATTTTGTCTTTTGCGTGCCATGTAGGTGCATAGCGCCGTTCACTCTAAATGAATAAATTTTATCATCAACGCTTTTGCTTAAATAATACAGTGCTTGCAAATATGGAGTAGTAGACTTTTGCTTGAAGAAGTTGGAACTTGGAGTCTTGGATCAACAGTTCCAAGTTATTGGGCTGGGCTTGGTTTATTATGACTGATTAACGGACCGGTCACAAATTATATTGTTTTTGTTCGATATTAAAGTTTTATTGATGAGTGTAAAAGAAATTCGGACCGAATATTAATTTAAGGAATACTTGTTGTGAGGAAAATTCAATTGCATACCCTTATTTTGGTGCATACTAAGGGATAAATCCCCACCATCCATCCTTTTTGATCTAATGGTTTAGACTAATCTAAGATTTAATATGCTTAACCTTAATTCTCCCAACTATATAAAGCCTTTTTTTTTTTTTTCTTTTTTCATTCGCTTCATTTTTTTCACACATTTACTGTGTGTTTTCCTCCCAACCTGCTCTCTTCCTTNAACACCGAACTGTTATTAGCGGTGTTATTGCTAAGGACGGTGTTTGTCTTTGGGGTCCTTAGCAATAAAACCATAGTTTCCGGATTTTGTCTTTGGCGTGCCATGTAGGTGCATAGCGCCGTTCACTCTAAATGAATAAATTTTATCATCAACGCTTTTGCTTAAATAATACAGTGCTTGCAAATATGGAGTAGTGGACTTTTGCTTGAAGAAGTTGGAACTTGGAGTCTTGGATCAACAGTTCCAAGTTATTGGGCTGGGCTTGGTTTATTATGACTGATTAACGGACCGGTCACAAATTATATTGTTTTTGTTCGATATTAAAGTTTTATTGATGAGTGTAAAAGAAATTCGGACCGAATATTATGGCCTGTTTAGTTGGCGGTGTGGAATATGTTTTGAAGTGATGTGCCACTTAAAGATTGTTTAGTTGTATAAATTTAAAGAGTGAATGGATTCAAAAGTGATAGATTGAAAGATAGGGGTGTTGATGGGTTTTGGTGAGTATTAATATTTTTAGTGGGCCTATTTACCCTTCTACTCTCATCTTTTTCTATATTTATTTTGATTAATAATATTTTTTATTAAAAAATTATTATATAAAATAATTAATACTATTAAAATATTTTTTATAGTATATTTTCTCTCTCCTATTTTTTTTCTCAAACCTTTCCCAAATCTTTCAAACCATTCCTAAATTCATATCTAATTCTATACCCACCTACAAACCAAACGGGCCCTTATTTTTATACTTTTTTATTTTCAAATAATATTTTTTATTCTATATAGTAATATATTTTCTCTCTCCTACTTTTTTCTCAAACTTTTCCCAAATCTTTCAAACCATTCCCAAATCCAAATCCAAATCTAAACCCACCTACAAACCAAACGGGCCCTTAATTTAAGGAATACTTGTTGTAAAATCAATTTTTATTTATTTACAGTGAAGAGTTGTTTTATTGTTGCGATCCTTTAAAAAATAAAAAAAAAAATTAAAAAAGCTAGAAAGCCACTAACAATGTGACAAGTGTCAATCACCCACTCCCTCCTTTTTTTCTTATTAAATTTGGTTAGGGGGCATTTTGGTCCTTTTAACTCATTTTTTTATTCCACCCCAAAACTTCAAACGTAAATAACTTTCAAACGACAAACTTTTATGTAAAACCGATTTCACCATAATTTTTAAAATTTAGTTCTCTTTAATTTGGTATGCATTATGATATATGAATCCTAATTTTTTTTTTCAACTTTTTTAGTGGGTGTTGATTTTCTTAAAATTTTTGGCATTTTCGACTCTAATTTTGGCTAGTTTAAAAGCCAAATTTTGCAAAACTTAAACACGAAAGTTGTAGCATTTTGGTCATTCTTTACCCAGAAATTTGAATCACTCAAATCTAATATGATATGAGTGAGATATCACACTTTAAAGATGAACAATAACTGATGAACGTTATCAAAAATAACTGATGAACATTATAAAAAAAGAGTTGATGAACAATATAAAAAATAACTGATGAACGTTATTTTTTCGAAAACTGCTGAACATTATAAAAAATAACTGATGAACATTATCAAAAATAACAGATGAACAATATAAAAAATAACTGATGAACGTTATTTTTTCAAAAACTGCTGAACATTATAAAAAATAACTGATAAACGTTATAAAAAATAACTGATGAGCAATATCATAAATAACTGATGAACGTTATTTTTTCGAAAACTGCTGAACATTATAAAAAGTAACTGATGAACGTTATCAAAAATAACTGATGAACAATATAAAAAATAACTGACGAACTGATAAACATTGTGTTTTTATTAGAAAAATCGATGAACTGATGAACAATACTAAACTGAACTGATGAACATTATCAAAATTAACCGATGAACAAAATTAACCGATGACCAAAACTAACTAATGAACTGATGAATACTATCCAAAATAATCCGCAAAATGAACTAATGAAACATAGGCCAAAAACCAAACAAGCCATAAGCCCACTGTATAAGCATAACTATAAAGTCAGGAGGACCTTATTAACAATATATATTAAGTCCCAAAGGTTACGACGCCGTTTTACATGATGGATTTCCCGCCAAAACCGTGCAGGCTCCCGGAGGCCAAGTTTCCCAGCCCACTTTGGCCCAGCGATGGTGCGATACAGAGTTAAGGATAAGGCGTTAACGGTGGAAGATTATCCACACACACAATCCTAAATCTCACACACATACATACATTTGCATCCGGTTATATGATAAGAAGAAGGATAAGTTCAAGATGATTCTCAACCTTACCACACGCATACCATAATATTTTGGTGCTTTTGGTTTACATGGGTTGTTGCCTGCGTTTTGGTGGAGATCGATCACGGACACATGGATTTGGAAGAAAAAAGCTATTGATAAAGTATCCTCTATGCTTGATAAGTTAGTAACTTTGATGTGTATAGATATATATTTTTTCATATTGTGTTTGATCAAACTTTTAGCCTTTATTGTTTGAATCAGGATTTAGGAATAGTTTTATATGGGTTTTGTTGTTTTGTTAGGGGGTGTTCGGATGGCCTAATTTAGTTGATGCTGTGAAAAACTGTTGGTAGATTTGGTGCCTGCCATGTGTTTGATGAATTCCTTGAAAAACTTGCGTTTGTGGTAAGTTTACCTAACTGCTTACATTTAGGATTAGAATTGATTTCATAAAACCTGACATCAACAACTGTTGTAAGAAAAAGCTTATGATTTGTGACATATTGTCGGTATGGTTTGGTTTGGGTTGGGTTTAAAAACATTAAAATCTGATTATTGTTTGGTGTTTTCGACTGATAACAGACGTAACAAAAAAGAGGTGCCTGCCACGTAACAAAAAACATTAAAGTCCTTAACACTTTATGAAGACCAGTTTGTTGAAGGGAGTGACTGTTGTTGTTTGAAATGTTGGAGGTTTAATTGTCGTTTCCTTATACCGCATATGCAGGGCTTTTCGAGACAATCATTAAGGTACATTTTCCATTCTTTTCAATCAAACAACATAAATTACCCATCAGTTTCTTTTGTTTTGAAAAAAGTATCAGTTGCGGCTTAGTTTATACTGACATAATAATGGTTAGTGTTGTTTTAGGTTCAAACGAACGGGTAGCGGCAGCCTGTAGTGGTGTACGTGAAAATGATAGATGCAAGCATTCAATGGGCCAACATAATTCAGTTACTTATTTTCGGCAAAAGCAACACAAATTACATGCCAAATGAAGAGGTTTTCTACATCCTTGAATAGGTAGCAATAATCTCTGAATCCAATGAGCGGCTTGGGTAACGGGTCAAAATGGGATACTTAATACCATTAATCATTTTTAGGACCTGTATTAGGACTCATATGAATACAGGAAAGACGGAAGAGATGGAACCGGACATTTTGGTGTATGAAAAGGTGACGGCAGTTTATGCACCTTTTTAACATATGTCATGCAATCAATATGGTTTTGCTGCATTTGTTCACAATGTTACATATTTATTACAAAATATGATATAGAAGAAAAGGCGAGAGCAGCGTTGTGGCGTGAAGAGTTAATAAAAGAGATTGCGTAGAAGGTTGGAGGCTTATGACAACAACATCTTTACAATTGCATCTTCCAAAATGATTTGGGCTCGCTTTTTGTCACTTGCATGTATGCACCAAACCAAGTTAGATATGTTGTTTTATTTGCATGGTTGCATCAGGTCCTGATACTTACACTTATACACCTACTAATGGGTGTTTTTTTCCCTCCAACAGTATGTCATTTGCAAGAGTCGAGACCGGGCTGGGAAACATTCAAGGTACTGTTGGTATGTTCATTCATGGTTTGGTCGTTTGTTTTTTTCCCCTCCTACAGTATGTCATTTGCAAGAGTCATGATATGTATTCTTTTGTTGTTTTGATAGAACTTGATACGTGTCCTGTAACCTGTTAATGAACCATCATCGATGCAACCGCACGCCGTTTATGATAACTTATTGTTTGTTGGTTCCTATCGTTTGTGGTTGTTTTAGGTGCTAACTCCTTTGTAATTCTTACTGTTGCTGTTCAGGGTGATGCACCTGCCAGTAGTGCGCCCAATCTCATTGTGCATCAGGGTGAGTTCTTACGTATTTACAGATGTCTAAGCCATCAGTTTTTTAACTGCTTCCTAATATGTTTGCCACAAGTAAGGATGGTGATACTTTTCTTTCATTATAGTTAGCTTACTGTATCTTTCTTTTCCTTTCTTTTGCGATAAGGTTATTACTTTCGGATTGAGTTTTCGTATTTTCATGTTGTAGGTTTGCCGTTATATTCATATGGGTTAGGGAAAGGATTTTGACAAATCTCAGTGCACGGTTATAGGTTGGTGTTTCTTTTAAATGTTGGACTTTTTAGACTTTTTTTTGGTGCTTGATTATTTATATGATTTGTGGGATTTTGATGATTTGTGGAAAAAAAAACTATTTGATTTGTGGGTTTTTTGCAGACTTGCTTATTCATTAGGCCTATTTAAAAGAATTTGGGATTTAATAAATGTGTGGATAAAAAGATTATATTTTTGTTACTGAAATGCTTAGTTTGGAAAACTAGAAGGGGGGGTTGAATAGTTTACCGGTTTTTATCTTGATTTCCTTTGAAAACTTTTACGTGTAATCGACAACTAAACAAATAAGCAATAAATAATATGCAAGAATAAAAGTAAGAAACGATCAAACCACAACACGAATGTTTATCGTGGTTTGGCTACAAGGACTCTTTTTCCTTGCCCTACTCCACGCCCCGAGTATCCAACTCGAGAGTTTCTTGCACTAGTCAACAAGCTCCTTTAACCGGAGGAGAAAACCTTACACGTTGCTTATACCTATTTTCGACACTAAGCTAGATGTCGAGTTCTTTTACAAGGGTACAACCACTTCTGGTAGTTCTTTTACAAGGGTACAACAACTCCCGATACACCAAGTATTTTGAGGACTAAAATACTAACCGATCACTACAATTGGATACAATATAATGGTGTATAAACTTTACAAGCTTACACAATGCTAAGCCTAACAAGTCTTGCAACGTTGTGTTGAAGCTTGTGAAATCGTGATCTTCTTGCTACAAAGAAAGCTCACAAATACGAAATGAATCTGAGTTAGAAGAGAGAAATGAAAGTATATGTAATATGTTATGATTGTGAGTGATAAGAAAAACTCAAAGAGTTGGTTACTATTTATAGGCAAAGGATCAGACCAACCCACGGAAACGGCGGAACCAATACTTTGGTTCTATCCGTTGTGGCCTTTGGTTCCACCAGAAGGTCTGACAGAATTCTGCACAAATCTTTCCCAATCTAACTCAATATTCTCAAGATCTCACCAAGTTAACTTTGAGATCTTTGAGTATGAATTTAAACAAAATAAAACATGTCTCTTACACAAATGTTTCCTTGAAAAGACTTGTGTGATGCAAGTGATGATGTAAACAAATGTACTATTCCATATTTAGAAATATTTAAAAAGAAAGTAGACTTTGTAGAATGTATATCTTAGTAGCTTACAAATGTTAATATGAAATGTTTAGTAAGTAAATATTTTACTAAAAAGGTTTGATTACTAATCACTTAATAAGACACACTAATTACAAAAACTTACTAATTATACTTGTATGACAATATGACATTTTTAACATATGAAGTACTACTTAACATGTATATACTCTAAAAGTATACTTGACCATTATACAATTTGAAATCACTTTATGAAAACATGTAAATGTAGTTTGAGTGATGTTAATTAAAAGAATTTTAAACTATATTTATTTGTTGCTAAAAATAAACTTTACCTTTTGTCGTTAACAAAACTAAGTAAAGATCGTAAAATATAAATAACGTTTTTTAGGCGATATTTGTATTAACACTTAGATTGAAAGTAAACGCCGTACTAACCCACTGAATACAAAGTGCAAAAACCTGTATTCATGTTGTGTTATAATAGTTGTCGACTTTGATACATGCAGATAACACAAACGGCCATACAAAATACAAAGTGCAAAAACCGTCCTACTTTCCATTTAAAGAGGTGTTAGTCAAAGAGGTGTCCGATATCAAGTGAATACTTACTGTGTCTCTTATCTTACTGTCGGTGCAGGAACACCTACTATGCCCTCTCGGCCTACCATTTTTACGAATACGAACCGCCAGTGTCGCCCTCCATCAACCAGGCCCGCCAGGGCACGCACCCAAAGTAGGTTGTTAACGTATATATTAAGGTTTGCGCACGCTTTTTCTGCTTATCAATTATGTTGGTTTTAGTCATGTGTCATCGCTTAATACTCTCTGTTTTTTGAAGCAGGGTTGAGAAGGAGGGAGCCTGTAACCGCGCATTCTGAAGGTGTTCAGCAATGTTCTGTACCTGGAAGAGGGGCTTTCCCAGCAGCCTACTTTGCCAAGAGGTGGCAGGAGCGCAACGGTTTCATGGTTTCTAAGTTTTACATTAATTTTTCATACTTTTTTCGCATACAGTGTACAAGTTCATTACTTCTGCAGCTAGGCTTTTCCCTGAATACGTATCTGATTGTCTCAACATCTAGGGGAGAGCCACTCGAGATACCATGGACATAGAATCCTTGGAAAAGTTATCATTTACTTCACCCTCCAGGTATTTTTACTTGGCTATTAGCACAAATGTTGCGTTTTATGACTTTGTGGTTAATCCTTTTCTAATGTTATGTATTCTGGATTCCTAGTCTTGCAGGTTACGTCGTAACCAGATATGGTGGCAATCTGTGCTTTTGTTTTGTCGCTTGGCTTCTAGGTAATTCTTAAACCATCTTTGTATATACTTACTTATTAACTGCCTTATTCATTGTCACATGTGCGTTTCAGGTTGCTGCCGTTAATGTGAGTCGGTGTCTTTCACGTTTAAAATATAAAGGCGACAGACTCATTGCGTATAGTTACAGTGTCTTATGCACACGCAGACCTGTTGAATGATGGCTTGACCAGTGACCTCAGATACCAAACGACAAGCTCCACTAACTCGCCTAACATGTTACCTTTTGCCTTATGGGATCACTTTCTTTAGGATCCCCTTTTTCTTTTTTGTTGTTGTGGCAATCCATCTTTGTTGATTGAATGGCATGTCAGCCGCGTGACTATCCAGTCACCTATCGCCTATCTGACATCCATTCAACCAACGAAGCTTGATTGCATTTCAACATATGCTCGTCGTTGGTCTTTCTATTGGTATGCGCCATTACAACCATGGTTAGTCTTATGCTTTCGTAAGCGATGATGAATTCTTCTGCAAATTATCTTTCCTGTGCTGGTGGCTCACCTATTCTGGTATATAGGCGGGGTAACCGCAAATGGTACGTCGGTGCAGCCATCCCAGATGTGTGAAGCCGCCCAAGAAAGTGCAGATCTGAGCTTCCCTTTTATGCGTTCCACATGTACCACCTTATCAGGGTGCAACACCTAACATAGGTTGTTTGTGTCCTGCGACATGTGGCATGTAGCATGTGGCATTCCTGCTTTGCTATTGTCGTTCCCGTGTCTTGGCTAAACATATTGGGCCTATATGGGCCATATCATCCTTTATATACAGAATCAGTATACATCAAGCCGGACAAAAGTGGTATGAACCTTAAACTAAGCCATCAATCGATCATCTATTGACTGAGGCTTACTTTTATAGCTGATCCCAACAGCCATGGTTTTTCTTAGCCTTTCGGAACCGATCATGAATACTTCTGCGTATTATCTTTGCCATTGTGGAATATACTATGGCACTACTCATTATAGTTTCGGAGGCAATGATGAATATTTCTGCAGCCTTACTCTTCCATGAGCGTGACTGACATGTTTAGTGTCTTCGTAGGCCACCTGCAAACATTAGCTGGGTGTAGCCATAGCAGACATGTCAAGTCGCCCAAGGAAGCGCAGATCTGAGCCTCAGCCTCACAGTCATCACTATAGAAGCTTCTTTATATTACACACTGATACAAAGGTCTAAACAATAGTGCATCAACAAATATTGACATACGATGTTCGGCATGGTTACCCGTTCTCAATTCCCATAAAGTTCCTTTTGTTTCGTACTGGTGCGCCTACCTTATCACTTTTTTACTTTCACATAGGCATCAATGCATACCGGTTAAATCGGTCATACATTTAAATTATTTTATGCATGTTAGTAGATTCAGTTCCATAGAAGCCTCTGATCAATGGTACAATGCATTCTACCAAAGAAAGATGCGAAACAAAAGAGAATGGTGTGGCAAGAAATTTGGTGACGATTTCTTTTTCGCATTATCCTCATTTGTTTCCCATCTATCTTTGGAAGTTACACTCTATTATTGATCAGGGACTTTTGTGGAACTGGAATTAAAAACATGCAAAACCGTATTTTCAATTAAACACGCGATGAAATGGATGCAAAATCCCATATATAAACTATTTCTTGCCGACCTTGAACTAAAAAACATTCAGGTTACTTGCCATTTTTTTGGCCTTGGTTTGGCGCATTGATTACTGCCCAAGCATCCTCGCATATACTAATCTTAATAATCCGTTTCCATTGGTTTTCTTAAACACAAAAGACACACCTAAACCTAGAATATTCCTGAACCCTCGCTTCAAGCCCTCCATTGTGTTCTGTTGTGAATGAAGAGCCGATCAAAATGTACGGTTTGAAGCGAGGGTTTAGCAATATTGTAGGTTTATGCGTGTCTTTTCTGTATAAAAAAAACAATGGAAACGAATCATTAAGATGAGTATAAGTGAGGATGATTAGACAACAAATGGTGGCCCAATGTAAACCGATGTTGTTCACAAGGAAGGGTTAAACTGTTTGTCCCACGCAAGTAACGTCCACTTATTCAGCAATTGTTTTCGCGGAAGGTTGACATGTGTTGCAGTATGTTTCATTAAAAGATTGCAGGTTCTAATTTGTTATTTTGCAAGTTATAGTTTTGTGAAGTTATTCGTTGACAGGTCAGGTGGGAAACAATGAAGAAAGGAGAGAGGTGTTAGTTGCAGAAGTTGTGCAAAATGTGATGAGGGTTTCAGGGAAGAGAAGTAGGAATGACATTGCTATGGCTGTTATTGAGGTTAGTCAAGATGAGTTGCTGAGGAATCGACCACGTGAGGATCAGGTTTAAGCGGCTGGAATGCTTTTTGGCATGCGTATCAGGTAACACCGGTTTATCCATCTCAACGTCAAGGTGTTAGCCTTAGTCATATCTGTTTTCATGTATATATAACCGACTTAGTGAGCATCTGATTAGTTTAGGAATTTAGGGGTGTTTGGATGTGCCTTTGTAACAAAACATGTTGCATATAGCTGTTTTTATGTGTGGTTCAGTAGTTTAAAGTTATGACACTCAGTTGTTTTAGAGTTATTTTTTGCATAGTCTCTTTGTTGCATATACGAATAGTTGCTACTTCATGCTATAATAATGCTTTTTAGACCGCTACTGTTACAGGTATGGATGAAAGCCATATAATGTGCATGTGTCTGGGAACAATTAAAGGAAGTCGCCTACGTTTTGCGGCAATAAATTGCAAATGGATCATATGTCCATGCCTGATGGGCAGCTGCACAGGAAGGGTTCATTAATGAGATTGTTGCCTACGACACTCCAAGTGCATCTGTTACTAATGTTGATGGTGCTGCAAACATGTCGGCTGAACAACGCGTATCTGAACAAAGGCATTCCATTTGTTGTGCAACTAAGTTTGGATTACATATTCCTGCTATATATCCACCTTATTACCATACAACTTTATCTGCTTAAACCTTTTCATTTATTTGTTCTGCAACTGAGTTTGGGTTACATATTCCTGCAATATATTTGGCTTACCTAGAATGACCCGAATAACATGTTCTTTTTTTAATTACATTTATCACTACCGTTATTGCCTTTTTTGTAAATCGATTGATTTTTATGAAAATCCCCGTGCAATGTTGAAACCAAAAAAACTCATATGATGACGAAGTATAAAAAAAACCGACACACTAAAACAAAATTAAACAACATGCTATTACACAGAAACTATAGTTCCAAGCGTTGACTATGACAACCAAAATGAACCTACCACCTGATACTATGCTATTTTATGTCGTTTTAGGCTTGGGCTGCCGAATCGATACATTCTTAGATAGACAACAATGTAAAACAAACCTCGCCTACGAATGTGGTTTCGAAAAATCATAAGATTTGTCGGCTTACGAATGTGGTTTCGATTCTTTCAGTAATGGCAGAAGTAAATTGACATAACACAAAATTTACCTAATGATGCATACTATCACTGAAAACCAACACAAGCGGTAAAAAAAATGATAAAACAACAAGCAGTTACTGCACCGAAAAAACCCCCCGCAAGGCCGCAACGCGGCCGGCCACCGCCTTACTTGTTTCTATTAAAACAAGACATCATATAAGTATCTCCAATCATACATCATATATCTACTCAGTAGGTAGAAATAAATAAATATACCTGTCCTTTATGAGTGATGCGTGGTTTTGCAACCTTACAACAGGTTTTACCTCTCGAGGGATCTCAAGAGGCTTACAACCCCACCAGGCAGTGTACCTGACCGATGTAGTATAGTGTAGTGGTAAGTACGGGGGATTGATCGTTCTCTACAGGGAATAGTGTTCGTTAGGTATGAAAAGATACTCTAATTAGGTCTAAGGGTAAGGGAAGATTATTTTTGTATTTTTTATATTTTATGAAAGCAAGTAAAATCTCGGGTTTGAAGGAGTGGGCGGAATTAGTTGCTAGCCAACTAACCCAAAAACTACTATTGCAAATAAAATAAAATAACAAGAAAATAAAAGGTTGTGAAACTTATATGGAGACAAGTGTGTTTACTTAGATTTCCTTACTCCCTAACTATCTTTTACCGGTTGGTTAGTGTGTATTAATAGCGTGGATGACGGGTGTATTCCTTAATACCATTCGTGGGGTGGCGTACGTACTTCCCCAACTCTATAAGCTCCTACTTCACTCCAATGTCGAGCCGGCAAAGAAGCTCCTAACATGGGATCATTAGAATTCGCTCATGCATTAAATACAACCATAATAACCTAGTACGCATTGGTTCATGTTTCTTAAGACGTTCAAGCAAGTTACCGTATAGGAGGTCAGCCAGTTTTCTTAAGCCTAGCATCGATAAACAATCATCCAATACAATTAATAACACACCAACAACCAATAATCAATAGTTAGTTTTCATTAGATCTAAGCAAACACAATATAAATTTAGCCTAGCATGTTAATTGAAAGACAAGCATAAGATATAATTAACCAACACATAGACATACATATTGATTAATTTGAAGGGAGACTGATCTTTAATTGAACATGGAAGAATCAAGGGAAAACCCCTTGAAATAAGCTGACAAAATCGTCTAGGGTTTGTTCCCAAAAATTGCACACTAATGAATGAAATAGAAAGAATATAGAAAATACACTCGACGGCTCAGGTTATAGCTCCGACGCGTCAGCTCGCTGCCATTAGGTTCTCGGGATCACCTAATCCATCTCGACC
>LBNU01014372.1:116190-159763 GCA_014162995.1 Artemisia annua | reverse complement strand
CCAAAAAGTTGCACACTAATGAATGAAAAATAGAAAAGTATATAAGAAATTACACTCTGACGGCGTCAGGTTATAGGCTCTGACGCCGTCAGCTCGCCGCCATTAGGGTTCTCGGATCACCTAGATCCATCTCTGACGCCGTCACTTGTAAAATAGCTCTGGGCCGTCTCTTGTTAGCTTTACACCTGACGGCCTACATCTCCTAACACCTGACGCCGTCAGGTGTTATTTTCACATTTTCTTCTTAGGGCGTCACGTATAGTCAGAATCCACTCCTTTGTCTTGGTTGGCTGACGGCGTCACCTTGTGACTCTGACGCCGTCAGGAAGGATTTCCAGCATTCTTTTGAGACTTTGTCGTTTTCTTTACTTTATGCTCCAAAAACGTCCAAAATGATGTGTCTTCCAGAATTCTTCTCGAAAGTACATAAAATGACAAAAGGAACGATTTAAGGCAATATTTGATCATATTAACACGAATTAGGGCTTAAATGACCCCCTAAAACGGGTACACTTTTCACCTCATCAATGAGCTTTAGTAGCTTCAAAAAAAGCCTTAACAACTAAGTCATCATTAAACACATTATATTTCAACTGATCATCTAACATCTCTTTAACAAAACCCTCATTTTCATCATCCATACTAACCATAAGCTATTCATCATTTTCTTTATCCTCCATATTTAACATGCTACTATTATTAACTCACGTGTGTTTTTTAAACCTTCTACTAGTAGTTCCATAACCTTCTCTCACCGGAGAGGTTGTCCACGTCATCGGACTGTTAATACTGATAGCGGACTCTGATGAAAAAGATTACTGTTTTTTGACGGTGATGATGATCGTTGTTGTTGATCAAAATCATGTGATCCGTACGGGCTTGTGATAGTTTTTTTATAAAAATTTTTGAACTTTTTTATAAAATTCATCAACCTCCGATTATGATATCACTGTACGGCGGAGGAGCGGTGATGTTGGGGTTCTTCCATTTGACGGCGGAGGAGTGGTGACGAATCGGAGATTGTTTGACGGTGGTTCTTCGATTTGACGGATCAGATTGATGATAACAGATCATTTTTGGATTTGAGATTGGGGTTGTGATGAGAAACAAAGAGGATTGAGGAGATGAGAAATAAAGACGTGTTTGATCGAGTATAAGAGGGATAGATATTTTATCAGCAAAATGACGAACATACCCCCTAAGTAAAAAAGCGCATTATGTTGTTGATCTAAGCACTTTTTTGATCTAACGGTTAATAACACTTTTTAGACTTTGTAAAATTTTGTGACTTTTTAAATGATCCCCACCTTATACTGAATACTTAGTTTTCCAAAGTGTTTAACTTGGAAGAGAAACCCAAATTCCGTATACCGATGGGCGTTAATTGACCTTTCTTCAAAGACTGACCTCAAGCAACGATTTGTTGTTTCCTGTAAACCGGAGAGTTGGGATTAGACACATGACTTATTTCTCCAACATCCCTCCCTTTCTCGACCCCACAAGGACATTTGCGCTAGAGGAATAGACGTTCGAATAGTTGTCATTTATAGAGTTTGAAGTTCAGACCTATTCAACTTATCCTAATTATTGCCTTGAAAAATAATTATGTTTTTTTTTCATCTCTTTACTCTCGTTCTTTAAATGTCACAATAGAATTAACAATTCTACGTATCTAAGGAGGCGTTTGGTTTGTTAACGGGAATCACTATGGGTTTGTAAATCCACCAACCAAATAATTTATTAGGAATGAAATCCATTCCTTCATTCTCATTCCCATAAAACCAAACGCACCGTAAGACTTTATATCTCAAATTTTTTTTATTATATAATTAGTTTATTTCTCATTTTAGTTTTTTGTTTCTCGTCTAACTTTATTGAAATAGGTGATTTGAAAGTAGATTGAAATGAATACTCTTCAAAATCATGAAACGAAATTCTCTTATACTATTTGGTGAAGCTAGCGGTGTCGTTTAGAGATGATTAGCACCAAGTTTTTTACAAAAGACATTCGGTGAAGCTCATGGTGTTTATTGAAGATGATTCACACTAATTGTTTACAGCATAAATATCACAAAAGGAGAATCATAATGAGAAAAGTTTGTCTGGCGTAAATGGCAAAAGCATTACTGCTCTTTGTAAAAGGCCTTGGCATCGAAAGGATGCCGAGAGCTAACAAGAACATCATACAAATCCTAGTGTAGCATCATACACCAGATCCGCGGCTATCAAGCAAACCTAATAGGTTTTATACAATCCAATGCGAGCCCGTGCCATCCCAAAACCACGATCCATACAAATATAACCATAGTCTTCATGGATCGACAAAATCAACCACCTTGCAACCCTAGATAGAATTAAACAATAATGAAACCCTAAAAATAGGGTTAGGGCTAACGGATGTGATAATACCAGCTATGAACGATTTCACAAGATTGGGTATTCAAGGATTTGCACGCCGCCTCTAATGACACACAACCTAAATAACCGATTGCATACCTATGAACATATGACTCTAGATCGACGATCTGAAAAGGATACTCAATGGGATTAGTAATCGTTGTGGTTGTGATTAAAATAAACAGGAAAATAGAATACCAAATATACCTATTTAAACAAAATTTTATTTATTCGAACATCTTTAGAGATGTATGATCGATTTGATCTAAACAAAGCAACATTTCAATCCTGCTTATGATTTCGGCCGATTAATTTGAGTAAAATTCGGTTTGTGTTTTGTTTATGCTCAATCATACCAGAGTACCATTATTATAGTTCGCAAACTTTCAAACATAACAAAAAGGGAGGTGATATGTACACATATGTATTTACTTCATACACATAAAATATAGTGAGAGGATTGTGAGACCATTAGGATCATACAAACAAATTTTATATGTATGAAGTAAAAACATATATGTACATGTCACCTCCCTAACAAAATCATAGCGGCAACTCGGCAAGTTTTAAATTTATTAATCCATTTAGTAGGGACATAAAAAGACAAGGATAACATTACCATTAATTAATCAAAAGTTAATTAATCTCACCTCTTTTATTTTAAAATTAAAAAATAAATAAAAAAACATTAAATTAGAGGCTCCTCAACAACTATCCCCAAAAGGAATCAGAGGAAGAAGAAGCACTACTCACCAAATGATTACCCTTTTTTTGTTTCTTTCTATCCACAACTCATTAATCCATCTTTTATATATTCATCCATCAAGTTTATGAAAACATTTTTGACTATTTATATTTCATTTCTTTTATGAATATGAATCCTTCAAGAAAACATTAAAAAGGTAATTTCTTATTTATAAAGTTTGAATCTTTATTGGTTATATTTGTTGATTACTATCTTTTTTTTGCATTTTTTAAAGATATCCATTTTGAATCTGATAGAAATTTTATGAATTTATTAGTAATTTGTGTTTGTATGTGAAAAAATTTGACTTTTTCAATTGGGTATTAAAAAAAATTTGATCTTGATTGGATCTTTATAATCTTTTTGGCACTTGTTGATATAGATTAGGGTTCTTGAAAAATGGTGGTTGGGATAGAAATTGGTGAGCCTTCTGATTGTGGGTCGAGAGATTTGATGACCCAGTTGAGTTATTTTGGTGGAGGTGCAAGAAACACAAGCCCGATAGGTCGAGGGGTTAGGAACATTAGCCCGTCTAGACAGAAGGTTATTAAGACGAAGCCGAGAGGTTTAGATGAGGAAATTGTTAGTACTAAGTTTGCTAAAAGTCCTCAGTTTGATGTTCAAATGGAAGATGATATATGGGCTATGTTGCCTGAGGATTTGTTGAATGAGATATTAGCTCGTGTTCCGCCTTTTATGATCTTTAGGCTTCGTTCTGTTTGTAAGAGGTGGAATTCGATATTGCAGGATAATGGTTTTCTTAAGTTTCATTCACAAGTCCCGTCCCATGGGCCTTGTCTGCTTACGTATTGGAAGAATTCGCAATCTCAGTCACCACAATGTTCGGTTTTTAGCTTGCCGTTGAAACAATGGTATAAGATTCCGTTCACCTTTTTACCTCAATGGGCGTTTTGGTTGGTTGGATCATCAGGCGGGTTAGTTTGCTTTTCTGGTCTTGACGGGTCAACTTTTAGAACATTAATATGTAATCCACTTACACAAACATGTCGGATATTACCAAGTATGCATTATAACCAGCAACGGCAATTGACCATGGTTGTTGACAGAAAGCAACGATCTTTCAAAATTATTGCTGCAAACGATCTTTATGGGGATAAATCCTTACCAACTGAAGTATATGATTCAGAGCTTAATAGATGGTCAGTGCACCAAAGAATGCCAGCTGTTAATCTTTGTTCATCGAAGATGGCTTTTTGTGATTCGAGATTGTATCTTGAAACACTTTCACCACTTGGGTTAATGATGTATCGGCTTGACACAGGGTATTGGGAACACATACCTGCAAAGTTCCCACGATCGTTATTAGATGGGTATTTGATTGCAGGTACCAAAAAGCGTTTATTTCTGGTTGGAAGAGTTGGTCTTTACAGTACTCTTCAAAGTATGAGAATTTGGGAGTTAGATCATGCAAAAGTGATGTGGGTTGAAGTTACAAGAATGCCACCAAGATACTTTAGATCTCTGTTGCGGTTATCAGCAGAGAGATTCGAGTGTTTTGGACAGGATAATTTGATTCTTTTTACGTCTTGGAACCAAGGGAAAGGTCTGCTTTATGATGTGGATAAAAAGGTGTGGTCCTGGATTGCAGGTTGTGCTCTTCAGTTGTATAACAGTCAGGTCTGTTTTTATGAACCAAGATTCGATGCTTTGGTCTACTGAACTGCTAGTTTTAGCTTCAGTCATTGCTAACCTGAAGAAACCGGCTTCTAAATTTTTGGGTGGGCTCAAACCAGTGATGGATTTACTCAGGTGACTGGTGAACCCCACTTGGTCTGGTGGCCGTGTGTTTAGATGTGGGTTCAAGACTACTGTAAGATACTTTTGTTTCGGTCATTTGAAACTTTTGTTATACTCGTTGCAATTTGCAAATTGGTTATACATGCAATTTTACCTTTTTAAAAATGTTGGCTATTTTATTTTTAGCTTGAATACTTTCATTTGCAACTCTTTTTTGTTTAACAGTATGCCTATAAAATGGGGTGTGACATTCTCATTGATCTTGAAATATGAAACTTAAAAGCCAAAAGTTTTTAGCTTTATTTGAAGCTTAGAAGTCACCCTAATTGAGGTAGGTTTGGACATCTTACATTGCTTATTTGTGAAACTAGGTTGCTAGCATCAAACATGGATGACATGTAGCATCTCAGTCTTTTGGAGTGACGTTGTAGGACTATTATCGGGTTTGAACCGACCATAACCCAAAAAAAATAATAATAAAAAATAAAAAATTATGGAACCAAACACCAGACTGATGTATATCCCGTGTAGATATAGTTGTCTCGAACGGAATGCGAACCAAATACTAATTTATTTTTAATATTTGTTTTCCAGTTTGAAAAATATACCTAAAGGCTAAAACATTGTTGTTATTTAAGTTTAACTTGTAAATAAACAAATAATGGTTGCAGTTCTTTTACAAATCTGACTGAACTGAATGCTTCTGGCCCATAGTCATTGATTTAAGTCTGCGTCTAATGGGGTTACAATGTGCTTCCACAAAAATATACTCAAACTTGTAAAATGTCTCACAAAATGAACTGAAAGGACAGTATTCTTTCTTCAAGTTTTCATTTGTCAGCTTCGATTGATGCTAGTGATTCTTTTCAACTGCTTTTGCTGCACCTCTATGCAACTCACAACCCCTGAGAACTCTTCTCCTCCAAAAGATGTCGTGCTATGACCCTTCGCCCTCATCAAATGCTTCTGCCTTAGCTTTGTTATAGCCTGTGAAACCTCTCCAATGGCAGGGCGTTTTCTGGGAGTTAAATGCAAGCATCTGTGAGCTATTCTAGCCAGGCTCCTAACTTCTTCAAGGTCGCACTCTCCCACCAGTTTCTTGTCAAGTATTTCATCTGCACCATCTGAACTCATGGCTGCCTGTTTAACAACAACAAATTTTATATCAACTAGTATGCTATACTTGACAAGTGCCAAAAATAAAAGAGACTGATTCAGCTTTATAATCAGTTAAGATTAATGTTATTGTATGTCCAGCTTTTTTTATCTATAGTAACGAATTAATAATGAGTCTTGTGAATCAACATCAGTGTTCTTTATATTTCTGGAAGATTATCAATGAACAAATATGTAATTTTGGATTGCCAGCTGTTTCAGTTGAATTGTGATGGATAGAGTATAAGCGTTTTTCAAACTATTGGTTAAACAACATGGGTGGATCTAGCATACATACATTGAATAGAAACTTGTAATTGTAAAAACACATAAGCATAAAAAATGGGTAAATGGGGTGCACAACTGCACATTGTCACATGACACCAGTATCAGGAGACTTAAATTATTTCATGTACTACTTTTTAAATATATAAAAATCAGAATTTTTTAAAAATATCTTTGTTCCTTAAACTAGCCTAGACAAACTATAATTTTTCACAGAGTCGCATAGAATCAAAGTAACATTACCGAAAACATAAGTAAGTGTGGGATTGGACGATAAACTTACTAGATTGACATATTCCAAGAGATTTTGATGCGGGGCAATGGCTGTAATGAGTTCAAAGAGGATAACCCCGAAACTGTAGATGTCGCTCTTTTTGGTGAACTTGTTTGTCGATATATACACAGGATCTATGTAGCCATATGTACCTTTCACGCATGAATTACGATCATCATAAACCTCTTCTTTCGACAGACCAAAATCAGCAACCTGTTTAATCGCCATTTGTAAAAAGAGTTTATACATATAGCATACTGGCTCTTCATGTCAGGAAACAAGAATCACAGAGACAGGATATTGCCTTTGCTTTCATTAAGTGGTCTAGCAATATATTAGCAGACTTCAAATCTCGATGTATGACAGGTGGAACTGCCTGCTCAAAGAATCAAAGTACACAACTTTCAACAATTTTCCAAAAAATGATGACAAAAGAGAGGAAAAATGTCGATAATATCCACCCCTTCATGAAGATATTCTATTCCTTGTGAGATGTCAAGAGCAATTTGAAGCCTTTCTTCCCAGTTCAAGGTGCACTTTTCCTCATCTAAGCAAGGTTTCAAAGCCAAATCAATATAAAATGGTTTCAGATGGGATAATTCATTTTCTAAGGGGGCGTTTCAGGGTGCTTTTTGAATTTGATTTTTGAATAATCAGTTTATAGTATTTGGAAAACTTACTTCTGCTTATGACTGCCTTGATTATATAGGAGTCAAATAATCTGTTTCATACTAAATGGCTAATTGCAACAAAACTGATTAGCATAGGGTAAAATAAAAGTACTTTAATTTACTATTATTTACCCTTATTTTATCCACTACTTCCTTCAGTAATTAATATGATTGGGACTAACTCATGTTGTAGGTTTAATATTGTGACACTTGGTTACATCATTATAAGATTGTACAATATTATATAAAAATCCAAAAAACTATTTGTAACTGTCATCAAACTTGTGATAAAATAAACAATTCGATCAAGATCAAGGTCAAGAGAGGAGTAAACCAACTTACTGTATAGAAAGTTTGCCAAGCTTCCATTCCTCATGTATTCATAAATTAACATGCGTTGCTTTTTATCTACACAATACCCTACTAGATTCACCAAATGTTTATGATGCAACCTTCCTAAAAGAGACACCTGCACAAAGCCACAAACACATCCAAATCTTAAGACACAGATAAACGAGTACTATTCAGGATGACGAAAAGAGTTCAGTTTTGATGACTGATCTTACCTCAGTTTGAAACTCTATCTCCCCTTGTTTTGAATAGCATGCAAGAGCTTTCACAGCAACAACTTCGCCATCTGGCATCACGGCTTTATATACAGGACCAAACGATCCTTTTCCCAATTTAGTTGTAAAGTTTTTCGTGCCCTTCTGTATGTCCCTGTAAAATATAAAATGTAGTTGAATATAAGTTACCTTTTTTTGTAGTTAAATATAGTAACAGATACTGAGATACAGAGTAAAATCTGTAAAAAACACATACTTGTAAGAGTATTTTAGTAGGCCAGACACTGGTGCCACTCGCTCTTTACCATTATTATGAAGTTTAGCAAGCGGTGAATCTTTTGCAGGATAACTTGTCTGTTTAACTGTTACAGAGTTGTCGACGGACTCACTCAAGATATTCTGTGTTTTCTCACCACTTTTGTTTACAGGTAGTCCCAGTGGAGAGCCGTCATGTGCAGATCTTCGAAGATGAGAGTGTCTTTTGTACCACCGTATGCTAAGGAAGACAAGTAGTGCTATAAGTGTGCCAACAGCCACACCGACTGAGACTCCGATGATCACTAAATCAACTTTGTGAACCATATTTCTTATCTAATTGCACTACCAATACAAACATCTTGCAACAAACTTCTTCACTGTCTGTAAATTAACAAGAAGATTCAATTGTTATTAACGCAGAAATGAGTTTTTAATTATCCTTTTTGGTATGCTTTTACCAATTATCTAGTGTTGCCATTTATTTCACAGATAGTGAAACTTGAATCTTTAATAATTGGACAAAAGAGGCATGGAACTCAGGCATCTTTTCAGAGTTGTTTTGTGCACACTTAGCATATAGTACCTATTTGTCACATGAAAATTGCAACCATTCACTTCATATAAGTATTTTGACTATAAGTCATATTTAAAACATCATCTAGTATTGACAGAAGAGGACTCATGTTTAAATCTTAGGATTCATGTTCAAATATTACTATGTACACATTTGAGGTGGCCCGGTAAAGGCCGGTTAGGTAGTGTATATTTTAGTCAAAGACCTAAACGTGAAAACCTCATTTGTTTACCCGCTTATTGTATACAATTATGTTGTTAAATTAGTAGGATTTTGCGCAAAAAAAAAAAAAATACAGAAATATATATTAATTCCTAATTAATGTACCATACTATTACAATGATAAAACTGATATTCAATTCTATTTTTCATGTATAAGGGTAACATTTGCGAAATTATCCAAGAACATATTGATACTGTCAACATGTGAACCTTTAAAAAGTAAAAGTTACCCTTATTGCACAGAATCACAGATAGTGAAACTTGAATACCACTTTTGATCATTTTGATAGTATGGTACGTTAATTTAGAATCGATATATAGTTCGATAACTCTTTTTTTTTTTTAAATAAAACCCGTGTAGTGTTACATAAACCAACATGAAAAAGAATTAAATGGTTAAAAAAAAGGAAACAAACCTGTTGATCATGGTAGAGAGATGGGAATGTAGAACACCGGGTAGCTGTCTTTTTTNTTTTCCTCTGAACGAAAGTTAGCTAGTTGGTTCACGAAAGAAATAACAGTAAGTATAAAGTATGATGAAGATAATTAATTACTACTAGGAGTTGTTAAGTGAAATAGTGAGCATTGCCGGATTAGCCGTGCAAAATGATAGTATTGTCCTTTTGATTGGCCTTAAGCCTTGTTGTTTTTCTTCTTGTTGGACTTATCATTTCGATTCCTTTGTTTATTTCTCACTTCAAACGATGCACCCGTCCTTGAATTGTAGTATATGTGTTACTCGATTAATCTCTTATGTAACAAGAGAACTCCGCAAGCTGTAAAAAAATGTTGGAAATTTGCAATTGTATCAATTGAAGTATATGATTCTATCCACGTAGCTAAATTGAACATCTTTATTAGTCAATAAAAGTCAACATTGAAACTCAATCTTGTCAAACTTTATAATTTTCATCTAATTTATAAAATGTGCTAAAAAAAATATGTGTTAAAAAAGAAAAAAAAAAAAAAAAAAAAAAGGGAACCCTACTTGAAAGGAAAGGCGGTAAAGAACTAAACTTTAGATGTTAAATTTTAAATAAATTATATGAAATGAAATATATTTATCAGTTTTCATACTTTTTAATAACTTTATATAAATTTAATAAATACCCCATAGACTTATACTCATTACACTTTATATTTTATAAAAATACAACAATATGTTGTTGTTATTTATAAATATTAGTATCAGTATATATTAAACTAATGTATTTGCACGAAATTATCAATATAAATAGGAAAACATGAGTTACTGTGACGTGTAAATGAATATACGAGAATATACATAAACGAATGACTCATGATATTCCTTTTTTTTATGAGATTAAGTAAGGATATTCAGAAAAGTATTTTTTTTTAACTATCTGCATTCAATAACGACTCATGTTATTTCTCTTTATGAATGTAACCTGCGCACGTGTTCAAAAACCGGCTTATATTATTATTAACAGAAATATAAATATCAAAATGAAGACTGACATAGGCCCTGTGCAAAATCGCTTATATAATAACTAAAAATGATGACTAAAATTATATTGTAATGATCTAGTATTTTTATTTTATTTTATTTTATTTTTTGAGTTTTTTTTATCACTCACGTCCACTTGAAGTAAAGAATAACAAATATATTGTAGAAAGCTTCATATATTTTCAACATTTTCATGTTGGAAATGAATTTTGAGGTCACAACTATTTAAAGAGGTATATATTTTGAGACCCGTGCGTAGGGGTGTCATTCGGGCCGATCCGACCCGAACCTGAACCCGACCCGAGTCAATTCGGGTCAACCCGAATTGACCCCGAGTTCTAAACAAGGTCGGGTTCGGGTATGTTTATTTTAGCCTTGACCCGGCCCGAATTGACCCAAACCCGACCAACCCAGTCAATTAACACTAAACATATTGAAGTAAAATGGACCTAGACCCGAACCCGATTGACCCGACTCGAGTGACCCGAGTTCTAAAAAAAGGTCGGGTTCAGGTATTTTTTGGAGGCTTGACCCGAGTTGACCCAGCCCTGACCAGATCAACCCGAATGATACCCCTACCGAGCGATAGCACACCTCCAACACCCTCGTATAACAACTTTTAACAATAGAAAAACAAAAAAAACATAAAACAGGAACATGGGCCTCGTCCGTACAAGCCCAAAAATAACAAATCAATCTGGTACAACAATATATTATGACCAAACAAAATCAATCAATCAAAAAACTACTCCAGAGTATGAAGCAGCAGCTTAGGGCTTTTCACTAACTAACTAACCCGGTACCCTTGTCTCCGCCGAGGAGGTTTTTACTCTCGCTTCCGTACATGTCTGTGTTATTTATTTCATAATTCAGGCTTATTTATTTATTTATTATAATAGTCATTTGTTGTTTTGTAGATAATAAAGTTGAAGGTGATGGTTCGAACTGTGAAGAATTATCAACAACAACAACAACAAGAAGATTATGAAGTAGATGATGTTGTTGATGGGGATTATATTTCCAATACCTCCACCTCACATAAAGGTTTCACTTTTTTTTTTTTTTTTTTTTTTTAAATATGTATAATTTGGAATTGTGTTTTAATAAATCAATGAATGTTAGAGGTTTCGAAGGCGACTTCGCATAGGTCCAAGCATTCGGAGACGGAGCAGAGGCGAAGAAGCAAGATTAATGAGAGGTATGCATATGCTTCATTTTTTGTTAATCTTGTTGTTAATGATTAATGCTTTATTTTTGTTACGTTAGACATGGTATTGTAATATTGGATGCCCCATTAGTATTACTCACCCACTGCAAATGTCTAGTTGACTGGTCAAGGAGGGAATACGCGCGTTCAATCCCAACTCCTGACTAAAAAGTTATTGGAATAGGTGCTNAAATATGTATAATTTGGAATTGTGTTTTAATAAATCAATGAATGTTAGATGGTTTGAAGGCGACTTCGCATAGGTCCAAGCATTCGGAGACGGAGCAGAGGCGAAGAAGCAAGATTAATGAGAGGTATGCATATGCTTCATTTTTTGTTTATCTTGTTGTTAATGATTAATGTTTTATTTATATTTTTGTTACGTTACACATGTTATTCCAATATTGGATGCCTCTTTGGTATTACTCACCCACTGCAAATGTCTAGTTGACTGGTCAAGGAGGGAATAGGCGCGTTCAATCCCAACTCCTGACTAAAAGTTATTGGAATAGGTGCTAATTGCCTAGGGCTAGATTATTGGGGAAGAATTAGGTGCCGTTTTTTTTAGAGATTTTATGTCTTCATGTACATCAAAAGTCTTCATCTGCAAGGAAAAAGACCGTTTGTTTGTGATTTTGAAAGAAAAAAATGAAAGAGAAATAGATAGGGTTTCTGTTGAAGAAGTGAAAGTTTATGTCTAATTTTTGAAGAAGTAAGAAGTGAAAAGAAGCACTTATGTCTGCAAAACAACAAATAAATACCTTTGCACCCCCATAGACAAAAGAAGTGAAAAGAGGGAAAAAGTGATTATTCCAAAAAAAAAACAAATGACACCTTAGTGTCTCTATTCGAGCCACACAAGTTAGTTAGTACAATGTGAAAACTTTAAGAGGGCAGATGTTTTGGAATTTGGACTAAGTAGATTGTTATTAGGGACAAAGATGAGTTAAGGAAAGCATTCCTGTAGTTTTTGCTTATTAGGATAATTGGAAATTTTGTTTGAGTTTTGTTCTGGAAACTTTTATCTATTTTTGGCTCGGATATCGACCAAGCAAGTTTGACACTTTTTGACTTGTAAGAGTTAGCTAGTAATAAGTAGTGATATTCTTTTAGGGAATAAAGTTCTACATGCAACTTGATCTGTCTCTTTATTGTGATGCGATTTATTCTAGAATAACTTTTGTGTACTCCGCTTCTTATCCATGGATCTGATAATCTTGAAATTATGCAGGTTTCAACATCTGAGGGACCTAATTCCTCAAAATGATCAGAAAACGGACAGAGCTTCATTCTTGTTGGAGGTTTGTATTGTATTCTTGCTGTTGTATCAGTTTCTGTTGTATTTTATTATTGGGCATGACTTTGTGAGTTTTTATGATGAATGCAGGTCATCCAATATATCCACTTTTTACAAGAAAAGTTACAGGTATATGAAGGAACTTGTCAAGGCTGGAGCCCAGAGATGACAAAGTTATTGGTATAATTCATCATTATATTATCTGCATTTTGTTACTTGTGGTAAAACCATGTTAGACATGATTTCAATTGGAGTTTTTAGAGTGGAACTAGAGAGTCGCAAGTCTCACCAACAAGATGAGGGAAGCACTGGTTTGGATAAGATACCACACACAACGCCGGTTAGGAGAGTGGAAGCTTTGGTAGTTGGCGGCTTGAGTAGGAGTAGAGTAGACCAAAACATAGGTGGGAGGATAAACATAACTTAAAAGAGCTTCTCTTGTCTGATGATATGACCTTTGATAGGAACTTGTGGAGAGCTAGAATTAGCATAGACGGTTAGGGTCTAGGTCATTTCGTGTTACAAGGTAGTTTTGCGTCTAGGCTTCCTACGTGATTTTTAGTAGCCTTGGTACATATCTTGCCATGCATTTAGGTTTCTAGACAATTTTGGTAGTCTCACTTAACATATTTCCCCCGCGTTTTTATAGAGATTCATAGCTAGTTTCCTTTATGCTTTTAGGTATAGAGCCCCATAGCTATATCCACCTACAAACTTCACTGCATCCTTAGGACAATATAATTATATTTGCTCATAGGCCAAATTATCTTGCATGCATTTATGCTTTTATGTTTCCTATGCTCTTGTGTGTTTATGCTTATATGCTTATTATGCCCTTTTCCTATATGCTTTTATTCATATCGCTGATCATATTGTGAGTACCACATGCACTTGTTATGCGCTTTATATATTCTATGCTTTTATGCGTTGTATGCTTATTTGTCTCTGTTATTCTACGCTTTTATGATGGTACCTGTCTGACTCTCTATCTTTGTATGCTGCTATGCGTCGTATGCCTACATAGTTCTCTATCCTTGTAATTTCACAGACCCACACATTCACATATAAATACAGACACATATTTGAGCAGACACTTTTCGGAGGTCTTACCTAGAAGCAGTCCCCTACTCTCGGTCAACATTCTACCTCCCCCATACCCCGCTCTGGCGGGATTGGGTATTGTTGTTGTTGTAGGTGTAGAAGTTGTCTCTTGTAGTTTTCAATGGATGATTGTAGCAACTAGTTTTGTCACTCTTTTAAGATTTGTATGCTCTTATAACTGCTTGAGGCTGCGTTATTTCTTTGGCAATTAATCGTGGCCCTCTTTTCTAGATTTTAAGTACCAACTGCAGGGTTGTGGGGGGTCTAGGCATCTAGCATATTTTGTATTTGTATATGTTGTAGGATTTAGGAAGAGTTGGATGTGTACCTTGGGTCTGCTCATGTATAGAGTTACATCATATTCATAGTCCATCAATCCAAGGAATAGAAAAATAAGAAACACTTAGTTGGAATCCAGCTGTTGTGGCATTTAGTCAATCGCTGGGCCTGAATCCCTGCTAGAGAATTATGTTTGATCTGTTTATCCTGTGAAGTAGCATAAATTTGGTTTGATGCACTTTATCTTCTAAAACGGATGAGGTAACAGGGAGGGCAAGTCTTTGACTACTATGTACGCTGCCTAACCCATTATCCCTGTGACCGTTTTCGACCCTTTCCCTGGTTGCTCACTAAAACATTACTGGCTATGTCAAGAATGCTGGTTGGCATTCTTGATCGCAGATGGTGACTGATGCTCGTTTGCGTCCTACTGTGAGCATGTTTGAAAGATAATGCATACCATGTCACCATGTGAAGCTGTAAACCACCTCTTAAAAAAGTGCAAGTGAATGTTCACAGCTTTATATAATTATTCTTGTTTATCTGTGTATGATACATGTAGTCATGTACATTAGAATAAGGGATGGGAGGGGAGGGAAAACACGTTCATATATAAATAAATTAGCAACCTTAGACATGCTCACATGCCTGATGGAGAAATCACTGTAATTATTATTATCATAGCAGTGTATTTTGAGTTCTGTATTGTGAGTGATCGAGAATTTGGAAAAGCCTTTTTGGGTTTTGCATTGATGATTATGGCAGTTCTAAGATTTTTAGTCAGTCCCAAAAAGTTAGTCTGATTTTAGTTTTGGAGTCAAAAGACATCTTACGAATCTAAATCTGACAACTTGGTAATAACATATCATCGTGCAAAAGTTACTTTGAACAAAAAGAATGGTGCAACAGTTCTAGAGGTTGGACACCACTAATAAAACTCGCAATATGATAATGGAGCATGTTTAGGTTTATAGAGGTGATTACATTAATGATGAGAGTTGTTCTTACATGCGAATGTTAATGGGACCAGGCTGGGTTGAATCTAGAGTTCTGCAAGATGCTAACGAGTAGGTATTATTACTTTCAGACACTTTGTTATATCGACTGGATACAATATATTGAATATTGTCATGTCAATTGTTTTTTTGCATCGTGGTTAAATTTATTGATTGCATATATCTGTGAGATTCAAGTCATTATATCATATTGGCTGAATTATATCATTACTGCAAGCAAAGAAATTGATCTACAATTATTTCTTCAAATAGGGAGGAAACTATGGTGCAGATAACTATCCAGGTCAATTACAGCCTGCAAGAAATGGTTCTGTTTATGAAAGTAATGTTATTCCAACCCCACTACCGCTTACAAACGCACAGAACTTGGTAGAACCCGATGTGAGTGGCTCAACCACCTTTCAAACAACAGATCGAAATACATATGAGGCCGAACCTTCTCATACTCATCAGGGATCTTTTCCTGATGTTGAGCTTTTGGCTTCACAATCACGACCACCAACATGGAATGCAGGTCAAAGCTGCACTCCAAGTGAGCTGGAAGAATCTAGCCTCTCAAATGCCTATTCTAAAGGGTTAGCATCTGTTTCAATTTTATTTTATTTTCTTATCATAATTTGAGTTTGGGGTTACACAAAAAAGTTTTGATTTTTTAATCAGTTTTTCCATACTGTGAGATATAGAAGTTAGTGGTAGTAGAGGGGGAAAAATGGGATGGTTGGGCAGGGTAATTAATGGGTCAAAACGGGTTTGGGTTGAATTAAGTTGTTTTTGGTGTGGTTTTAAAATTTGTCAGGGCAGGCTGACCCCCAAACATTTTGTGTCCACTTCAATTTCTTATAAATAAGTTATTCATGATTTACAAAACTCATGTTATTGCAATAGGAACCTAGTTTACTAGAATAAAACATATGCACTTTGAATGACATTTAGCCTTTTTGACCAGTTTCTCTATCAATTTGTTAATTGAACCCGTAACCATATAGGTAAATGAGTTTACCACCTAAAGTGACTATTTTGCTGGATTTGTTGTTTGTTTGATCTGCTTTGGGCTATTTAATCTTGCATAAATATAATCTGTATGTAATTGAAGAGTTAACGCGTGTTCCACAGGCTGTTGAATAATATAACACAGGCATTGGGTTCAAGTGGGGTTGATTTGTCACAAGCGAGTATTTCTGTGCAATTTGATATCAAGAAAAGGACGAGCAGTAGAGAAACTTCAACACCATTGAGGTTCGAGGTCAGTTCAACGCTTAGTTTCTCTCATTTGAGCCTTATCTATCCTCTTGACCTCCAATTTACTTGTCAGTATTATTTCCATTATATTAGTACATATGTGCTTAGAATTTCACTTGTAATAAATAGTGTGGCGGTAGTTATGAGTTGGTAACTTGCACTGGTGGTAGCATGAAGGTTTGATCATGTCCATTAGGTCAATGGTATATTTGTAATTTAAATCTCTATATCAAATGCTATGAGAAGATGCGAACATCCAAGTCTTTCTACTCACTCATACATCTTTTGCATTAAACAATTATAGAAGGTTCTTTTTCTTATCATTTAGTAATGGTATTATTTCAAAGATACACATGTCGCAAGAACACAAGAAAACATGTTTTGTATTAAACTTGTACAAGGTTAGATCAAAATTGAAGAAAATAGATGTACACACTTTATCAAGTTGGTTCAGTATCTTCATGTAATTGTTTTGTCATCTTGCTATACTTTTAGTACTTGCTTTATGAAAAATAGTATTGTTCTAGACCATTATTTCATTTTTGTTACATGCCAAAACACGTGTTCAGGATCACAATCTTTTATCCTCTGGAAATCAAGCAATGGGACATTGTGCGGTTAGGAGCAGAGATGATGTCAGTGATCAAGTGCATAAGAAGGCCAGGACTGAACAAAACCAGTAATTACTTCCTGTGCATGATTATTGTGTTAAGGTCTTCTTTTATGATATACAGAGGGTTGTTTCGTTGTACATGTTTACGCCTTTTATGCAGAAAGTGGCCAAAATCTTTTGGGGGAGGGTTTATGTATTTACTTTATTTATAGTCTAGGCTTCCATTCGCAAATTAGAGAAGCTGCTGCTTTTGTTATTACATTTATGAATTTGCGGCCATTATATATTTCTATCGACTTGAGTTGGCTCATTCTGTTTGGAAAGAAGAAAAGGGTTGAGATGAGCTCATTTTTGTGTGAAAGTACCACATAATTTAAATTAGCAACACATCTGTTATATTTAAGATCACTTTTTAGTTATGCTATTTATTTTGGCCAGTCTACTGATACTACTTGTTTGCAACGAAACACCGAGCTTGTGTAGATATTATATTGGTGATGTCGTCTTCATTTTTTCAACTTAGACATCAAAATGGTTCAACTGGTTTATTCTTCCAGTTTATTCTAAGATGGTTTCTGTTCATTAGAACAATAGCTTATTTGACTACTTTCAAAAAGAATTAGAGTTAATTGCATTTTGGTCCTTGTGGTTTGGCCAAATTGTAGGTTTGGTCCTCAAAACTTTGAAAGTGCAGCGATAGTCCCCATTTTGAAGTTTGGGTTGCACTTTTGGTCCTTATCGATGTGTAATGACTAAATTACCCTTGTCTTTTTCTGAAGAAGACAAAGGGTATTTTAGTCATTTAACTTTATCCAAGGACAAAAAATGCAATCCAAACTTCAAAATGGGGACTATCGCTGCACTTTCAAAGTTTTGGGGACCAAACCTGCAATTTGGCCAAATCACGGGGACCAAAAATGCAATTAAAGAATTAATATATGTATATTTTTGCTAACCCAATGGCTTTTCAAGTCCATATTTGGGTGCTGCAAAGTTTGTTGGCCCATGTTCAAGTCTCATCAAATAGTTTTTTTCTTTGTTTTTTTATGTTTTTTTCAAAAGTGTTAAATAAACTTTGGACTTTATTATCATCACATGAACAAACAACTGCTCAAGCTTATAAAAATTGCGAAATTTCTCAACGTAGAATTAAGGGTGATCACGGTCCAAAAACCGGACCGGACCGACAAAGACCGGACCGGACCGAAGACCGAGAACCGGAAAAACCATAGACCGAGACCGGACCGAATGTGGTCGGTCCGGTCCGGTCCGGTCGGTCTTCGGTCGGTCCGGTCCAATTAGGCAAGATTTGGCAAGTTTTTTCGGGTTTTTGGTCGGTCCGGACCGGACCGGACCGGACCGACCAGACCGAGGACCGAATTAGCCAAAAAGCTTAGACCAAGGACCGGACCGAATGTGGTCGGTCCGGTCCGGTTCGGTCCGGTCCGGTCGGTTTTGTCGGTCGGTCCGGTCCATCCGGTCCGTTTGCTCAGCCCTACGTAGAATATATTTTAGATTTACAGATTTTATTTTTGTGGCCTTTTCTTGGTAGTAAAGAGTTAAGAGTACTTTCAAAACAAAGTATTTAATTTCATGTCGATTATTCTTTATATTTACTTAATTATTGATTATGAGTTTTGTTCTCAACCGAAAAATTGTGTCAAACAGAAAATGTAAACATTACAGTGTGATGTTAATAAGTCATCCTCGTTTTAGAGGCGAGTTTAATATAGATCAAATGTTCTTTAAAGATCAATTAACAAATTCTGACTACNTCTTTTATCCTCTGGAAATCAAGCAATGGGACATTGTGCGGTTAGGAGCAGAGATGATGTCAGTGATCAAGTGCATAAGAAGGCCAGGACTGAACAAAACCAGTAATTACTTCCTGTGCATGATTATTGTGTTAAGGTCTTCTTTTATGATATACAGAGGGTTGTTTCGTTGTACATGTTTACGCCTTTTATGCAGAAAGTGGCCAAAATCTTTTGGGGGAGGGTTTATGTATTTACTTTATTTATAGTCTAGGCTTCCATTCGCAAATTAGAGAAGCTGCTGCTTTTGTTATTACATTTATGAATTTGCGGCCATTATATATTTCTATCGACTTGAGTTGGCTCATTCTGTTTGGAAAGAAGAAAAGGGTTGAGATGAGCTCATTTTTGTGTGAAAGTACCACATAATTTAAATTAGCAACACATCTGTTATATTTAAGATCACTTTTTAGTTATGCTATTTATTTTGGCCAGTCTACTGATACTACTTGTTTGCAACGAAACACCGAGCTTGTGTAGATATTATATTGGTGATGTCGTCTTCATTTTTTCAACTTAGACATCAAAATGGTTCAACTGGTTTATTCTTCCAGTTTATTCTAAGATGGTTTCTGTTCATTAGAACAATAGCTTATTTGACTACTTTCAAAAAGAATTAGAGTTAATTGCATTTTGGTCCTTGTGGTTTGGCCAAATTGTAGGTTTGGTCCTCAAAACTTTGAAAGTGCAGCGATAGTCCCCATTTTGAAGTTTGGGTTGCACTTTTGGTCCTTATCGATGTGTAATGACTAAATTACCCTTGTCTTTTTCTGAAGAAGACAAAGGGTATTTTAGTCATTTAACTTTATCCAAGGACAAAAAATGCAATCCAAACTTCAAAATGGGGACTATCGCTGCACTTTCAAAGTTTTGGGGACCAAACCTGCAATTTGGCCAAATCACGGGGACCAAAAATGCAATTAAAGAATTAATATATGTATATTTTTGCTAACCCAATGGCTTTTCAAGTCCATATTTGGGTGCTGCAAAGTTTGTTGGCCCATGTTCAAGTCTCATCAAATAGTTTTTTTCTTTGTTTTTTTATGTTTTTTTCAAAAGTGTTAAATAAACTTTGGACTTTATTATCATCACATGAACAAACAACTGCTCAAGCTTATAAAAATTGCGAAATTTCTCAACGTAGAATATATTTTAGATTTACAGATTTTATTTTTGTGGCCTTTTCTTGGTAGTAAAGAGTTAAGAGTACTTTCAAAACAAAGTATTTAATTTCATGTCGATTATTCTTTATATTTACTTAATTATTGATATTATTGATTATGAGTTTTGTTCTCAACCGAAAAATTGTGTCAAACAGAAAATGTAAACATTACAGTGTGATGTTAATAAGTCATCCTCGTTTTAGAGGCGAGTTTAATATAGATCAAATGTTCTTTAAAGATCAATTAACAAATTCTGACTACCTTTTCATCAAAAAAAAAAAAAAAAAAAAAAAAAAAACCATTTTTTAATTTTCTTTTTAGAATAAAATATCTTGCAAACGTTAAATCGTTAAGCGACAAAAACATACACAATTACGACGAGAATTTCTTTTTTATATGTCAATAGACAGACATTTTCGATATAATTTTGACAAACTTTTTTCCTTCGAGTTTAGTTTAGTGTTAAAATTTGCGTATGAAAAAATCACATGTGAATCACGTGTGATTTCACAAATCAAATGTGATTTTTCCAGACGTAAATTTCAAAAAAAATAAATAAATAAATAAATAATAAAAAAAAAGTGTTCGGCGAAAGTATATAAAGTGCCCTCTATAGAAAGATAATTTAATTCCAGTCGTGATGGTATAACTTTATTCGCGTAACGATTAATAGATTTTGAGATATTTGATTTTAAAAAATGATGAAAAAGAGTTTTGTTTTTTTTTTTTGCTTTTTTTTTTTCTTGTTTTTTTATTTTTATTTTATTTATTTTTTTTTTAAATAAAGAAATGAATGATCAGGATTTGTTTATTGGTTATTTAAGTTTTACATTGAGTTTTTCTCCTTTGTCATATGTTACAATTATCTTCTAAAGCAAACTCATTCACTTCATGATCTTTTTTGTTTTTGTATTTTTTCTGTAACTTGAACCTCTAATATCGTAACTGAGGACACAATTGCTTACATTTATACTATTTATAAAGAGTGAATGCTCATTTATAAAATTTTGAAAATTTAAAATTTAAATTAATGTAGTTTGTCTAAAATACCCTTAAATATCCCTTAATACACACCTTAAACATCCCTTAATAACACCTTAAACATGATCAATTACAAATTTAACAAATTTTCAAAAACACACTTCTATATATATACTACTTATAAATTTCCGTTGCTACATGAAGGGATTTGTGTGCAAACAACACAACAACTTACACACTTGCCTTCACGAGAATGCTGAAGGGTCATTGCGGTGCTCACTAAACAGAACATGCAAGCGAAAATAAGAAACGAGATCACGAAATAAAATGGGAATAAAGAGAACATGAAAATATGATAGTTTTTTCCGTTGAAAATGAAACTATGGTGGTATTTTCATTTAAGGGATTAAACGGTAATTACCCGAAGTATATATTCATCTGAGATGAATATTAAAGGGTAATTACCCGAAGTATAATATTCATCTGGCATGATAAATAAGCCCGTACTTAAGAGTTGCATGTTTTGTCTTCAACGCCCTGAAAAGAGCCTTTTGAGCACCAAAAATCTGAACAGTACTTTCGGGTTGTTTTGAAAGATTCAATAAACTACCACCGTGAGCAACGAGTCAAGCACCCACAAGTTCCAACAAGAGCGGTTAAATTCGGTGAAACCACAACTGCTTCTTTTAATTCTGACTTCTGTTCCCATTGAAACCACAACTACTTCTCTTAATTCTGCCTCGACCTCTTCTGCGAGTATTTGTTGATCATGAAGGCCAACACTTTCTAAGTATCAAATTATCAAACTAAAATACTGATTACATGATCTGAGCAGATGTAGGATTTGTGTTGTGAAATTGATCATTTGATTAGTGCGACACGAAATTGTAAATATTAGTTTTTAGTTTTTGAATAACCAGATTCATCTCCTTATTATCTGAATATTTGGTAGTTGCATAGAGCTGTATGAGAACTGATTATTCGAAGATAAAACTAAATCACCAATTTATCCTTTTCTTGTGATTCAAAACCAACACTTCAGTCTACTTAAAAATGTGTTTGAATTGACCTCAAGTACTTGTCATCAGTCATTACATAAATTTGAATACTTTCACAAATAATCTTGAAGTGTGTTAAATGATTACAACTTGTGTTGTGTTAAATAATCTTGAAGGGTTGACTTTAGACTTGTTCACTCCATTTTTCATGTTTTATTTATTTATTTATTTATTTATTTATTTATTATTATTATTATTATTATTATTATTATTATTATTATTATTATTATTATTATTAAAAAAATCTTTTTTGTGNTACCATTTCGATATTAGAGATGACATATAAGGCAGCTACTTGACAATATAACTACCACATTTTTCTGTATAACCGCAGTTTCTCAATCATCTAATACCTGTTTGCTGAACTAAATACAGAAATACGCATAATCATCTTTCCAACTAAAACTTTTCTTAAAAGCTGGAGTACAATATAATCCAAGTAGAACATTTGAAAACAGGAAAAACAACTAGAAACATCACCACCAAGATTTAGTTAGATTATACACAAAAATAACGATATTTAAGATGACAATGTTTCTTCTCTGATCCGCCCCTGAGTCAAAAACCCAGCCATACGTAGGACACGTTGAATGTGACCTAAACCACGTGTCAGTACATGTGACATGATACACATGTATACACGTGGGCAAAATTCTAACCTCGTCACCCTCTTCAAAGTCTGCCAAAGAAATGGTACACTCGGTCACCTCACACTCACTAGCTGTGTAGCCAACCTTGGGTAGGGTTTTAAGGATCTTTTTCTCTAAACCCTGGTTGGCTACTGGTCGTGCATGGGAGCCGGTCCAAGCAGTGATATAAAACCACACTAGTGCTTTAAAACCAAGCACGCATATTACTAATTCTGCTATGATAATCAACCGGTCGTGGTCGGTGGGGGGATCCAATGACGGTGGTGGTGGTTGAGTGGTGGTGGTGGTGAAATGACGAGACATGATTTTTTTTCCTTTGTGAAAAGTGAAAAACGATAATGGTTGAGTGGTGGTGGTGGTTGGTTTTATAAAAAACTTTGAACAAGTAAATTTAGAAGCTGGATATTGCAACATAAGGAACTTAACTTCTGCTCTTGCATTTCTTTGAGCAAGTAAGTAAATTGAGAAGTTGGATATTGCAATATAAAGAACTTAACTTCTGCTCTTAGAATTTCTGTGAGCAAGTAAGTAAATTGAGAAGTTAGATATTGCAATATAAGGAACTTAGCTTCTGCTCTTAAAATTTCTTTGAGCAAGTAAGTAAATTGAGAAGTTAGATATTGCAATATAAGGAACTTAGCTTCTGCTCTTAGAATTTCTTTGAGCTAGTAAGTAAATTGAGAAGTTGGATATTGCAATATAAAGAACTTAACTTCTGCTCTTAGAATTTCTTGAGCAAGTGAGTAAATTTGGATATCCAAATTTGAGATAATGGTTTTACGTTAGACATAATATTTTATCTAATTTTTTTAATTCGGATATCCGAAATTTCAGATAACAATTTTATATATCCAAATATCCTAATATCTATAATTTTTGGGAAACTTTTATATGAGTTCCAAACCTGTCCTTTCATAAAACCCAACTTTTTAATAAATTATGATCAAGTTTTCGGATATCCGAATACAGATATTTTTTGAACTCCCAAAACCTAAATCTGACATTCAGTCAAACATAATGATCTGTAGTTCCCGTAGCCTTTATCTTCCTTGCTAGAATTATATATGAACTTTAGAATCACCTGATCAATCTTTTTCTTCTTCATTCGTCTGTTAATGCAACGAGCCAACACAAGGATACCCAGAATACAAATCAATGCAACGAAGATAATAGCTAGGATGAACCTGTAACATGACCCATTTAGGCCTAAATCAGGCACACCTGTTACGGATCTGTTATCAGCGACCGACAATCGGAATCTGCATTGATGGAAAGTCTTTGTTGAATCTTTTAATAAACAGAGTTGAGCGGGAGTCGTACGGGGAAAAAGAGAAAAATGTGCGACAAGAAGGAAAAAGAAGATTTAGAGAATGGCAAAGGTCTCCGCAAGAAGAAGAAAGGTGTTGATTCGGACGAGTACAAAGCTAACCAGATAATGTGGGAGAGGAGAAGGAAGAATCTGATAAGTACCAAAACGTAAAGATAGATTGCAAAACCAAGATTTCTCAAAGTAATGCTAGAACTAATCAGGAGTTATCGAAATGGAGAATCAAACTCGAAATATAGTTCTATTAATTGTTGTAACTGAATGATTACAATGAGTGTGAAATGTGAAATGAAAGAGAAGAGAGAAAATATTACAAATCAATAGCTAAAATGAAAATGAAAGTTATATGTTGGTATTCATAGACAAAGACATATAGGGGAAAATCTGTTTAACTCTTGTGCTGGTGCTGCTCCTGCTTGTTGACTATTTCTTTCGACCTTTTGTTGACTTTTCTTTATCTTCTTTTATTCATATCAATGCCTTCCCCTTCAAAAGATTCTTGTCCTCAAGAATCATGTAAATGCGCACTTGAGCTATGTCTTCATGAAACTTGAAAGCAAGACTTCGATCCCATGTATCACAGATCGTTAGTTATCTACCGATAAAAATTTCCGTTGCTATGCACGGGTACTCATCTATTATATATAAAGAAAAAACCAAAAAAGTGAAAAGTGAAAAATTAAAACTAATTTAGGAAACTAATTTATTCTTTGGGTAAGGATCTAGTGAAAAGAAAACTTAAGATGAGAAGAATGAGAAATAACTATAACTATATATTTGAGATGCATTAACTTGAATTAGATGCATCTCTATTCATTTAGATTCGTCACAATTAGTTTTGAAAGTGATTTTGAAGTGAAAACGATGCAAAGTAGTACTAGCAATAAATATGACCTGCAGAGGACGGAAAATACATAGGATTCGTCTAACTTGATGAAATGCATCTAATGTATATATATGCATCTAATTTTCAGCTAGAAAATATATTATGATGCATCCAAAAGATTAGAGATGCATCTAATTCAAATCGATGCATCTCTAATGTGTAGTTATAATTATTTCTCATCTTTATCATTTTAAGGATTCTTCTCATTTGATCCTAAGTTTTTGTTCTTTTACTTAAATGGAAGACTCAAAACTAATTTAGGAAACTTAAAACTAATGTATCTCGTTTCTTGAATATTGAAATTAGCTATTAAAATTTGTTGTTTTATTTGAAATCATTATATATTACAATAATGGAAGGCTCAAAACTAATTTAGGAAACTTAAAACTAATGTATCTCATTTCTTGAATATTGAAATTACCTATTAAAATCTGTTCTTTTATTTAAAATCATTATATGTTACAATAATTTATAGTTATATTTTTTTTAACATTATATGAATAAATGTTATACGAAACACCTAACCATAATATCACAATTATAATTATGTGCCGCGATAAAATCTCGTTGTTATGCACGGGTGCTCGTCTAGTTACTTATAAAGAGTGCACATTCTTGAAATCTCGATTTTTGAAAACTTAACTTATTAAATTACCCTAAATATCCTTTAATACATCTTAACCTTGATCAATTCTAAACTTGACAACTTTCCAAACATACACTATATTAATTTTAAAAAACACACGTTTTATATTTCCAAAAACACACGCTTTGCATCAAAGGTTAAACAATAATCACGAGTATAAATCGTCGCTTTGTATTTTCAAAAACACACGCTTTGCCAATGTACACCGTCGCTTTGCGCGAGTATACATCTAGTCTTGCTAATACTTTTATGATAAAAGCCTTCTAGTGATAAGTTGTAACCATATGCTAAAAAAAGATTTATAGGAAAAGGATAGAGGAGGATAAATCATTTTCAATATTGCATTACAAGTCTACAAGAACAAGTGCACTGAAATTCACAAGCTTAGACGGCTTCTTGGAAGATGTGGATTGTTAATTATGATACGGTATCTTGTTTTCTAATCAAACATGCTTTACCCTCACAGTTTTCTATTAACTTGTTTCTCAAGCTATGTTACATGCTTTACTGAAGAGTGTGAAATCCTTCATTCATGGAATATTGTATTACCAGTTGATATAGATTTAGTAGGACTTTGGCATGTCTATTTCTTGTATCTATAATCTAAATTTATGTTTAAGTCAATCTAAGACTTCTGACACCAGAATATTTATGGTATGTTTGGCAGCAACAAGAGTTAGTGAAAAGGTGATTATGTCTATATAAATAAGTTAGATGATGCCTTATCCATGAAGTTTATACATTTTGTTTTTCATTGTGTGAACTTAGGGCATCCACTATGGTGGGTTTATGAAAAGGCATAAAAAAGATGAAAATGTTTATATTTATTTCAACTATAGTGGATATTTATTTCATGTCTATGTGACATAAAGAGGTCCTAATTCTTGAACCTATTTATGAATTCAATACATTTAATGCATTAGTTAAAAAAAGACATTTTTTGAACTTGCAAAGGTTTATACTATAATGAATATAGGTTTATAAAATCAAAAGGTCTAAAATTTATTGATGTATTAATGTATAAACCTTTGTAAAAGGTTTATTATAGTAGATGCTCTTATGGCTAGTCTTTATTTGCTATCTTTTGTTTTGTAGTGAACTTCTTTGTCGGAGATTTTTTTTTTTCTTTGTACAAGATTTACTTTTATTAATCCCAAGTATTTATGAATACTCACATTTCCTTGTCCTAGAAATATTATAATGGTACTAGACCCTTTTTTTATGGTTTTTTGGGGTTGATGTTGAATAACACCCAAAAAGCTCATGTTCTTGGATCATTCAACGATTGGGTATTTCTTGGATCACAACCCCCTTGAATAAGTGTGTACAATTTATTAGACATTTTCAATATCAAAGTTTTCCACCCCTAAAATAGGGATCAAAATTCAAATTATTTAAATATTTGAATCACTTAATTACAGGCATGTTACTTGGTTTTTAACTTTTGAATTAGCCTAAAAAATAGTAGAAATTTAAATTTTATGCCGTTCCATTTAAAATTTACATAGGAATTATTGCTTGTTCACTTTTCTATAGAAAACATTACATTTCTCTCAATTTCTATAATTATATTTTGTAGAGTATATCACAAATACATTTTGCTTTAAGGGGAAGGTGTGTAGTACACCAATAATTTTCATGTGGACATTACTAAAAAACTACATTTTTCATGTGCACATTACTAAAAAAATGCATTTTAGAAACATAATGTATAACATTACATAAAAGATTGATAATTTACAATTGTTGAAGAGAAGGAGGTGATGAAATGAACTTGTCCCCCATCAATGGATCCCACTCTGTATAATGACTATAATCATTTGATACTACTATACATGATAACATGTGGGCTCCAACTCATTCACATAACAAGATACCCTTTCTTTCCAACATAATACAAACTTTGTTCATCATATTTTTGCTAAAGTATTTGTATTTTGATCAAGGCAGATAGACTTTTAATTAAGGTGATTAAACTTTTATACATGACTAGTGAATGGAAAATATCATTTGGCCCAAAGTATGATTGTTTTGATACCAAGCAAAAGTAAGGAGTTAATAGCTTGTTGTACCTAACTAGTGACCAATGTAGTAGGCATAGAATAACAGATAAAGATGTAAATATAGGAATTGATTATTCTGCAATAGCACCTTAAAGTTTCATGATCTAAATTTAAGGCCTTCTATCCTTTTGTATAAAGAAAACAAGTATGTCTTTCTAATGAAACATCTCAAAATTGTTAAGAGTATAACTTGTTTACTAAACACCGTTTGCTCCATAATTGTGCGCTCCAGATTTTACAAAAACTAGCCGATTGTGATTTCTAATCAAAGTCCGCGATTAAACAGCATTCACCATCTCCTGCAACAAATAGTTTGTGAATTTTACCTCAATATTCTTAGATTTTCTTTAATGAAACGTTTGGATAGACAGATAAAAGGCCAAATTCTACAAATGCCTAATATAAAACTCAGGACAGCACGACACCAATATAGCTAGAACTTTATGCATACTATATATATATTTCAAATGTTCTCAAATAAATGGATGTTACATGCCCAAGCGCTCTTTTATCCATTTAAACACATGGACAATTGGACATGATGCATTTCCGCAAGAAATGTATATACTGTAGGTAAGTATACAATCAAACATAATCGTCAACTATCAGAGTAAAGAATCAGTGGTAGATCGTGTTAATCTCTTTATGAATCCAAACACTCATATGGGTTGGCATAGAAATATTCTTCTTCCTTTGGTCGATCAGAAATCATCACTCGTCTCATTGGACGTCCCATTCTATCTGCATGGACTTCCTTGACTGTGTTTGAAAACTCATCCCATGTTAATGACCCTTCATTGTATCGATCTATTAGGTCAACTAATATCTTTCTGTCAAATCGAATAGTCTTCTTGAATCCTAAGTACCTGGTACATGTTGATTACATTAGATGGTTTCAAGACAAGACTGGTATGTGTGTGGTTTAGCTAGTGCAGAACATGCTAGTGGAATATTTACCTTCGATGACCCTCAACGACTCTAGCCATGTTTCCGTCATATGTTGGAACAAATATATCACTTTCTAAAGAAACGTAGTAATCTAGTGCAGCCATTTGTGACGAATGATTTTGAAAGAACCCGATCTCTGAAGGGTCCAGCAGCATCTCCTTTCGCACCTGTTTACAAAAACAGTTAGCCTATGGTAGCAATTAATAGGTTTTAAATAATCAGTTATGCAATTTTGTAACTGACCAAATTTGGGTACTCTGCAGCTAAACTAGCCATTCGCCTTTCACCACCATAGATTTCACCAGCAGCAATATAAATTTGAATGCTGCGATTAATTCTCAACGCGCGTAGGACAAGAGCAGTTTCTTCTGGTGTCATAGGACACAACCCTTCCTTTCTCTTAAGATCAGAATCGATTTCTTTCTCTTTCCACCACGGATAAGCGTATCTACAATTTCAATGATGACCCATTTGAGTAACATGACAAAACAAATAGGGTATATATAACAGTCGTATCTTGTTTAATGAATCACCTCATTCTTGTCAATTCTTCTACTTCTTCACTGTTGCAGCCTTGCGTGCAGCCAGAAAACGCCAACATATCCATTTCATATCTAAGATGAAGTACTAGAAAGGGACCATTTTTTCTAAGGATTCTCACAACTTTTCTACCTAATTCCTCAATCTGTGGAGTGAATCTCAACCCGCTGAAATTTACTCGACAACGCAGTTTTTGAATCTCTATAGGAAGCCCGTTATTTGCAAGCCGAGCATCGGTTCTATTTAAATGTACAACTTTATGCTTCCGGATAAGAGGAAGAATCTGTGGATAAATACGTGACAAAATCAGAATCATTCATGTTAATCATTAACGCGTGGTGGTGAGATAGTCTATGAGCAATAAACTGTACCTGATTACGATAATATGACATGTCAGACCAACTAATCGGTGCCAAAGAGTGAAATCTTCCAAGTTCTACTCTCCTTTTAATTCTTGGTGGAAGCTCTTTCAAAATACGAACCTCATCCCTTAACGATCTAATGAAATGATCAACATCAAAGATGTCTTCAAAGTCACTGCAGATCAAAAATTTCAAATCTTGTATCAGATTTTATATTCTCTTCTGCTAACTTAGTTATAAAGATGCTTAACTTACCTTGGATCAGCCCAAAATGATGATTTATCCAGTTCTGGAACTACAAGGGTGACGTTTAAGTATCTAGCAACTGCAACCATATCACATATCTGCATTACCAGAATGACTAATTAGCCATTTAACCACTTTTAATCAATTAATGTAACGAAAGTAGAATAGCAAGTACTCACTGCTCCTCGCATTTGGTTAAGTCCTCCATTGCACGAAACAATTAGGTAACCATTGTTCTTGTAAGCCCCTGTAATGAACAGATTCAAATTCGATATCTATAAGACTCCCAATTTTTAACCAATTCGACCAAAAACTTGAAACTATACACAAATAACTAAGAACAACAAAAATTCACAAAAAATCGCCTCGATTATCAGATAATGTTACTTCCAGCATACATTCATCTTAAAATATGTAAAAAACAGTTTTTTTTAATCAAATCGTAACTAAATGACAGAGTTTCGCCTCGTTCATCAGATTGTGCTACAGCGCAGACATCTATCTTAACATCTAAAGTAAAATCACTAGCTAGCAAACAATAAGAATTACAGTAATTTACATTCAAAACTCAAAAGACTTAATCATCCATCTCAACCAAATAAAATCGACAAACTTACTTTTAGGTGGAAGCAAAACTTTAGGCTCCAAAAAAGAAGCATGAACATTATTAGCAGCCTGAGACCGAGAAGTCGAAACACTAGAACTCGAACCACTAGTATAACAAGAGGGCCATGTTTTCAACAATCTTGGACCCCAAACTTCACCAACAGTCAATAATTGAACAACACAAATCCATAGCAACAATGTTGTCATTCCCCTTGTCATCCACAATATCATTTTAGCATGTGACAATACCACCATTCCATTATTATTTCCACCATTCTTTTCCATTTCATTCACTTTTTTTAACAACAACTCCTCTTCACCAACTATTCTACTACTACTAATACACATACTTTTCTTATAACTACTTCTAAAAACAACATTACAACTACTATTTTTTTTTTAATTTTTTTAAAACATACCCTTTATTAAAAACATGATTTTATAAGTGGGTTTTGGATTTGGTGATGTGGGTATTTTTTATTTTTTTAAAAAGATTCAATTTTTATTAAAAAAAAATAAAAAATCAAGAAAATGTTGGTGTGATCAATGTAGGTGGTTTTAGGGGTAATTGAAGGGGTTACCGGAGACCCTTTTCTGATCAGATTCCGGCGACTGTGTTGCCGGAGATGTGGGAGTGAATTGTTTCGTGTTGTTGGAGTTGTGATTGATAAGTTTGGGTTTTTTGTAGTTTATTTTGGAGATGTTAAAATATGAGTTTAAATTGTTTTCTTGTTTTTTTTTCCCTGTAATTACGGAGGTGATCAATGATTTTTTCTATTGTTACTTTTTTTTTTAAATTTGGAAAATTTATAGTTTTTTAAAGAAAAATTCACAAATTTTCCAAGTATAGTGTATATGTTATCTAATCTAAGGTGTGCACGGTTCGGTTTGAGTCGTTTTGCACGGTTTGGTTTGAGTCGTATTTTGGTTAAAATCAAAACTGAATCGAAATATTCGGTTTTTATAGAATCCAAATTCAAAACCGATCGGTTTTTATCTATACATTTTTTTTTCAGTTTTGAATCAATTTCGGTTCGTTTTTTTTCAGTTTTTAACCGTTTATATTTGAACGCGGCCAATTTTTACAAACAAACTTGTTCTACTTAATACAATTGGTTAATATTCTTTACTTTTGTATTAATCTAATCCTAACAAAGTTGTCTCAAGTATTTACACACACACACACACACACACACACACACATATATATTATATATATATATATACTATATATAAAGTTAGTATATAATAGTATATTATATATATATATGGTGTAATTATTATATATATATATGAATATATATATTTATATATATATAGTTATAGTATATATATAGGTATAATATGATATACTATTATGAAACATACACTCGCAAGTCAAACACAAATATATGTATCATTGTCGAATACATATTTGATATATTTTCAAGTAAGCGACATACACATTGGAGGTACACATATAAAACCGTTGAACATATATCTACAAATCCACCCCAATGAATGAATATGAAATTTGAAATTTGATTCACTTACTCATTTGTTCATATCATATTAATAATATATTTATTATGACATGTAAATCAGTTCGATTCGGTTACTGTACTTCGGTTTTTTTTTGACAAAAAAGAATTGGATTTCGGTTTTAGTTTTCGGTCCGCTTTTTTTTTTTGTTTTTTTTTTTTTTTTTTTTTTTTAAAGTTTTTTGTTTGGTTTCATTTTTTGTGCTCACCCCTATTTCTCATACAAGTAAATGAAGTAACAACTACGACATTTTCACTTTTGCTATTAACATGACATGAACTTACAAATTCTTAGTTAACGACAAAATTATTTTAAATATACCGCTAACTTAGAAGTCCTTTTTAAGACATTAGAAAGCTGATATTTGAACTTTTAGAGGTTAGTAAATCTGAGTTTTGGTTTATGCAATGTTAACATTCGTTTGTGTTGTGTCTATTTGGTAATTCATGATTAGGGATGGCACCCGCGGGTAATGGGCACGGGTACCTCTATCCCGTCACTCACTCACATAGTTTTTTTCTCACCCGTCACCCACCAATGGGTATAATTTTCTACCCATGCCCTTGCCCGCGGGTATTTGTTAACCATGGGTTAGTTTTATGCAACAAAATTACGAAACGATGATATGAAAACTAAATATGAAACTGCGTAATAAGACACCAATCAATTTGCGAAATACAACTTTGATTATTTGATCTTTCATATTCTCTTTTTAGTCTTGAAACTCAAACAAACGTTTATGTTAATGTGTTTTCTTGAGACTTGGTGGTAACTATTAAATGTATACCTGCAACATCATAAATATTTTAATTAGTATAATTAATTTTAACATGGGTTTATGGGAACACCCACGGGTATTTTGACGGATATACCCGTGGGTATTTAAAATGGTTGTAACGGGTTTACCCGCGATGGGTATGTCTCACCCGTTACCCACCCGCTACCTACTGATGGGTACAGATTTTCACCCACGACCCACCCGTGGGCGAAAATTGACGCGTTTACCCACCCATTTATAGCGGGTACCCACGGATTGTGGGTTTTTTCTCGCCCATTGCCATCCTTATTCATGATTTTGTTATTGCTTTAGACTTTTTAAAAATTACGACCGTGTGAAATCTTTCGTATTTTGAAGATACATTTTTTAATATGTTTTAAAAATATGATAGAGCATGTTTGGCATATTAGCTTATCAGAATATTATGATTATTTTTTGAAAATATAACCAATGTAAATAAGCTTTGTTTGATGACATAACTTATTAAATATTTTAGAAAAATAATCTTTTATAATCTCTTAAATTTAAATGCTAATTCATATAGCTTATAAAAATAATATATTTTTTTAGCTCCCGCTCTATCTCTGCCTACAACTACATCTTCATATCTAGCAACAATTACTTGCCAAACATACCGAAAAAGAAAAACTCGGTACCAAAACAGCTAACTATCGCATAACATAGTTGCTTGCAGACATATATGGCATGCTAATACGTGTTTTCAATTTTTAATTACTTGTTTGTTTTAACATGGGGCATAATGGCATATGGCTTTTTTAAGCAAAGGTTGTTGGGAAGCTTTACATAATAAAATCATAATTAAATTTAGTAAACATCTTTAGACACCATCACAATAAAGTATCACACTAAAAACTCTTCATAGTTTTCGTATCTCTTTAATCCACACTTTATAATTTGCGGCGATTTCGGTAAAAAGTGGGACATCAGTTGTACTGCATGAGTATGACTTTGTTTTCACTTTTCCAAATAGTTCTTTGCGAGGAAAATATCAACTAAATATGAACGTCTACCTAGCAGAGTTGGTCAGGGGCTCTTCATTATGAGAAAGCTTTTAAGTTTGAGTCTCCTCATGCTGGTTTCTTTTTGTAGGAGTATGAGAGTGGGCTCTCACTAACAATAATAACTGTATGATCTAAGGTTGTAAAAATCGTGAATCGGTAGTGGGGCGGTCGACCACCTTGTAGCTTGTAATAGGTCTAGGCGGGATTAATCGGTGATTAATCGGATTGGAAATACTGAGAAATTTTGGTTATTTCCGAAAAGTTTGTGTATATCCAGTGAGTTTTAGGTATTTCCGGCAATGTATTTTCTAAAAAACAATTTGTAATAGACTTAAAGAGTTACTATAAGATTTGTATGTTTTCAGAAAGTTTAACCACCATTGACAGTCGTTGATCACCGTTGACTACAGTTGACCTATGTGTTCGACATAGTTACATAAATCGGCAAAGGAAGGTGGCCTTGTAGCACCTAATCGGTGATTAATCGGCCTTGTACACTTTTTTTTGCAACATTGACTGTATCTGTACTAACCCAACCGTTCTAGAAGAAAAAATAAATAAATAAATAAATAAAGATACATTATGATGCTTTAACCATTACATTATTGTTTGGATGTTGTTTGGATGTAGTTGTTATCAACACATAGTTAGCTAACAACTAGTATATTTTTGTTATCATAACATTGTTAAGATTAAACTAACTATGTGTTTGAAATATGTGTAGTTGTTCTTTCCACGTATTTTATCGCATCATACGTAAAAAGCAACCCAATCACATTTCACTCGATGATAAACGCGCGGTTCAAATTTTGAAACAGTGTATAACGATAAACTTGCATCATTCTAAATTTCTAATAGTCTAGTTTTGTTTTTACAATGCAAGACAAAACAAGGGATCTAATGTGGTCCATTTGTGACTTTGTGAGGTATCTATTGATGGTAACAAAACGGATTTCTCCGTCCCAACTTGTCTTGCAATGGGTAAATATTTGCTGTCAATGATCTACATGCAAGGATATACTCCGTATGTTACAACTAAGTAAAAACATTTAACCATAGCTCAAAAACCTTAGATTTACCATTTTACATCTTTGAAAAAAGTTAATGAAATTTGTTTTGGTTTACTCTTGTTTTTCTTAATAGGCAAAATTACATATATATCCCTCCCAAAGTGAATAATTGCATATATATCATTCTTAATATTTTGACTATGAGACTTGTGACTGTTAAATTATAGTTAAATATTTAACGTGTGAATGTCTAGAATCGAACACGAGACCTCGGGATTGCACACATTACAAACAAGAATAAAAGTATAAATAATAAATAATAAATGTTATGTTTATTTATTATTTTGAACACTTAACGGACTAAACGGTCGTTAGTTATTAAATGTAAGAACTAAACGACGTTAGGAAGAAAAGGAAGGACTTAAGTGAAACTTGGGATACAAGGAAAGTTCTAGAACCCCCTCTTGGGGCCTAGAACCGGTCGAACCCACCTCTAAGGAGGTTAGGGTTGTTGCTTGGTCACCAAGTTTACTCTCCTATATAAACAAAGGGTCCTAAGGAGATTTCCACACATTCTCTTGTACACACAAGATCCCTAAAATCTCTTTCTCTTCCTCTTGGTGTTTTGGCCGATCGTCCCTAAGCCTCCAAAGGGTTTTGGGTCGAAAATTTTGTAATCAAAATTTTAGTGTTCTTGTTTCTTGCAAAACCTTTTATTCGTGATTAGTTTGTGTGTACAAGAACGAGGTAATTACTTACTTTAGTAATTATCAAGAGATCGAATCACAAAACGGTAAGGGGTGATTCATAAGATCTAATTCAACCCTAATTAGGGTTCTTCATTCTCCATTAATCAAGTATTGCATAAGGTACGTTACTTGTTTATGTTTTAGTTAACTTTTTATGTGTTATAGTAGATCCTATGCTTCCGCAATATGTATATACAGTTGCTTGCAGACATATATGGCATGCTAATACGTGTTTTCAATTTTTAATTACTTGTTTGTTTTAACATGGGGCATAATGGCATATGGCTTTTTTAAGCAAAGGTTGTTGGGAAGCTTTACATAATAAAATCATAATTAAATTTAGCAAACATCTTTAGACACCATCACAATAAAGTATCACACTAAAAACTCTTCATAGTTTTCGTATCTCTTTAATCCACACTTTATAATTTGCGGCGATTTCGGTAAAAAGTGGGACATCAGTTGTACTGCATGAGTATGACTTTGTTTTCACTTTTCCAAATAGTTCTTTGCGAGGAAAATATCAACTAAATATGAACGTCTACCTAGCAGAGTTGGTCGGGGGCTCTTCATTATGAGAAAGCTCTTAAGTTTGAGTCTCCTCATGCTGGTTTCTTTTTGTAGGAGTATGAGAGTGGGCTCTCACTAACAACAATAACTGTATGATCCAAGGTTGCAAAAATCGTGAATCGGTAGTGGGGCGGTCGACCACCTTGTAGCTTGTAATAGGTCTAGGCGGGATTAATCGGTGATTAATCGGATTGGAAATACTGAGAAATTTTGGTTATTTCCGAAAAGTTTGTGTATATCCAGTGAGTTTTAGGTATTTCCGGCAATGTATTTTTTAAAAAACAATTTGTAATAGACTTAAAGAGTTACTATAAGATTTGTAGGTTTTCAGAAAGTTTAACCAGCATTGACAGTCGTTGATCGCCGTTGACCACAGTTGACCTATGTGTTTGACACGGTTACATAAATCGGCAAGGACGGTGGCCTTGTAGCACCTAATCGGTGATTAATCGGCCTTGTACACTTTTTTTTTTTGCAACATTGACTGTATCTGTACTAACCCAGCCGTTCTAGAAGAAAAAATAAATAAATAAATAAATAAAAATAAATTGTGATGCTTTAACCATTACATTATTGTTTGGATGTTGTTTGGATGTAGTTGTTATCAACACATAGTTAGCTAACAACTAGTATATTTTTGTTATCATAACATTTTTAAGATTAAACTAACTATGTGTTTGAAATATGTGTAGTTGTTCTTTCCACGTATTTTATCGCATCATACGTAAAAAGCAACCCAATCACATTTCACTCGATGATAAACGCGCGGTTCAAATTTTGAAACACTGTATAACGATAAACTTGCATCATTCTAAATTTCTAATAGTCTAGTTTTGTTTTTACAATGCAAGACAAAACAAGGGATCTAATGTGGTCCATTTGTGACTTTGTGAGGTATCTATTGATGGTAACAAAACGGATTTCTCCGTCCCAACTTGTCTTGCAATGGGTAAATATTTGCTGTCAATGATCTACATACAAGGATATACTCCGTATGTTACAACTCAGTAAAAACATTTAACCATAGCTCAAAAACCTTAGATTTACCATTTTACATCTTTGAAAAAAGTTAATGAAATTTGTTTTGGTTTACTCTTGTTTTTCTTAATATTTTGACTATGAGACTTGTGACAAAAATCACAAGTTACATTTGATTGGTCGTATAAGTCACAACATACGCACAAGCTTATAAGAATTCGGAAGTTACAAAATTTCCAATGTCCCGTGATTGTTTTTGTCACAGCTACAAATATATCCACTAGGCAAGTTACAAAATTGCCCTTGGCTATATGCATGTCTCGTTATGATCAACTAACAAGTAACATGCATGTTGAGGTGGTTAATATTCATTTGAATAAACTTGACTTTCAATCTTATATCTACTGTCAAGTAGTATGCATGCTATGTAGTATTAACATTTTTATAACTACAATGTTAACAAGAACTTATAAACAACTTATTGATTTACCTCAACGAAAATTACTTTTGTAGGGTAACGAAAGCGATCAATTTGAAAGAGAGAGAAGATCGACTTACAGTAATGTGTATGTGAAAACTCTGGTGATTCCAAGTGACCATGTTAAAAAAGTTTTTGGTCCTTTTCATTCGGTAACAATTAATGTTTGGCTTTTGACTATTTTCGGATTTCCATATAAGGTGTTACCTTCTATCAGGCCTTAATCAACCATATGTCTGTTTGAATAAACTGACTTCATTTTTACCTATTTTGATATCTGTGAACAAAATATATACAACTAAAACACCTAAATGGCTATAACAAATTCTCGTATAAAAAACTCGACAAGCACTAGTTGTTGTTGTTGTTATTATTATTATTATTATTATTATTATTATTATTATTATTATTTTATTATTATTATTATTATTATTATTATTATTATTATTATTATTATTATTATTATTATTTTTTATTGTCTATAATTGAGGTCTAAAGTCTAACGAACCACATCCAAAACAATGTAACACCCCTTTAGTAGACAACATAAGACAAATGATTATTTATGTTAGCGGCTTAATCCTCACAAGTCACATGCAATAAGCTCTAATTTAGCTGTGATTATTTATATTATATATTGCTCAAATCATTATTCAAAACAATGTGTTACATTCTAAACCAGTCTGAATAAAGAAACAATAACATTTCTATAGCATTTCTATGTCGCGCATAAAAAAGTACCGTAGCAAGTAACTAGTAGGTCGTAATAACGACACTTCTATACTTGACATCCTTTTTAATGGCAACTATTTCACAACACATAAATCAGACTCACATGCTCGAAACAACGAAAGTAAACTTGAACCAACAACTATTTTAGTTCAAAAGCTTGTCACGCAAACATAAAATACTACCATTAATTACTAAAACAAAAGCTTTTTACTCTTTTAGTACTCTTACCATTTTTCTATATATATAATGATCAAAATAAGGGGATTTCTTGAGAGTTACTACTGGTGGTGGCACCGGCAATGACAGAAAGACTTAATGATAGTGCATTGATTGGGCACAGAATTACAGTTGTCACACCCCACCACTTCTACTATTTTTCATCATTTATTTTATCATTTTATCCTAATTCACATGTTATATTTACTTTTTTCTCCCAAAAAGAAAAACACAATGATAGTAAATTCACTAATAGAAACATGGGATCCCTAGAAAGATTATCTATAATCAATTAATCACGTATTGAGATTGTTTAGCATGAAGGTAAACTTTGTAACGTTACAATAATATAAGTTACTAAAGACAACCGGTTTTCCTTCAGTCTCAAATAAGTTATGTTAATTTGTTACCTCGTATCTACAATGTGAGAGGTAATTCGAGCTTGTCTAACTGTTAGCTCAGCCAACTGATCGAACATTGCATCGCTAGTGTTTTGATTTTCTAAGTCATGCTCTTACTTGGCTCAAGTGAGGACTGAACACTTGGATACGTTAAATGTCTCTATCTCAAAAACCAACTAAACTACACGTAAAATCATATTACGTTTATTTAACCGTCTAAAAACTAGGTTATGCTGTTTAAACATGGTAATTACTAGGAGTGTTATCTTGTATACTGGTATCTTACATAAAACATGCCATTATGAAATATTAAAGGTACGTTTTTATTTAACAATTTGTTGAAAGGAGTAGTTGAGTTGTCGAGTACATTTGTTTAAATGCTGATAGTAAATGTGCCTTAAATTGCATATTCATAACGATTTTACTACACATATTCAGAATTATTGTACTTGTTAAAAATTTATATCTTTAGTACGTATACATGTTTTTGGACACCCTTATGTTTGTAGTACATATTGACACTTGGCATATGTATACTATGACAAAGAAGTAATGGAAACGACAACGGTAATTGGTGATACCTGGTTTTGCTGACTGTATAGCGATGATGACACTAATTTGTACAAGACGATGGATGTCATGGGTCATGGGGTACGAATGATGTTTGGCCACGTTATGTACAATTAGAGGTGGAGCCACAATTAACTTATATAAATTATAGCAGTATATACACCGTTCTCAAAAAATGAATCTGTAGTTTTTTTAACCCATCATTTAACCTAACACCGCAGTAATTAGGAAATAAGTTAAATTAGAAAAGAATAGTTTGATAAGTAAATTATTGGTATTATATCATATTGGTTAAATTATTTGTTTATGAGTTTTTATCAAAATATCGATATTAATAATGGAGGCTAATTAAAAAAACCAAAAATTGATAAGAACATAGATTATGACTTGAATAATTACTTAACAATGTGAGTTTATTAGGGATGGCTTAATATCCACAAGTTATCCTATTAGCTCCGCCACCGCCTACAATATATTTGAGTTTTTAAGAGAGATTGAAGTAATGATGTCTTTTGAAGTAAAGCAACCAAAATGGTTGCATATAACAACAATCACAATTTCCTCATAAGTAGAATATACCAAATAGTTTATTGTCGCAATTTTATATACAACAGTTAACTTAGAACAAGACATTTTAGTAATAGTACATATTGGTAGTGAGAAAGGACTACGAATATACGGACGAGCTGGACGTGTTATAGAGAAGGTATTGCAATTTGCAGTGACGATCATTAGTTTCTTAAGTGATTCAAATATTGTGGTTATTTCTTCTCAATTGTTTGACGATTTAGGAACAAACGGGACGTACAATTCCCTCATTAAATTAATGGCAGTCTGTTAAAAAGCCATATCATGAAGAAGAAAAACATGTTCCAAAATGAGTATAAACTATCTAGTGACACATTTAACGTGTCAATTTAAGTTCAATGATCACCAACTCATCCAATACGAATATCAAGATCTATACACATCGTTCCTCAAAAGCAAGGTAAGTTCTAAGAAAACGAAACGTCCCAACTAAAGTTAAATGGAAGAAGAAGCACATATTGGCGAGTGGCGACAAGAGCAGCAATAAGAATAAAATTATACGAGTCAGTTAACGTTCTCTTAAAGCTTATGTGAGCCAAGTAAAAAACAAGTGGCTACAACTAAAATGGGCTTCTAACAGGCTTTTTAAGGGCTTTATACAAGTTACAACTAAAACATTAAAGCCCAGCCCATGTACAACGTCTATCTAATTCTTTATTTTAGACTTGAGTTGTTGATAAAATTTTTAGGGTTTAAGCTTTCTTAAAACAATTTTCTGTTTTCATGTTTCTGATTTCTTGCCTGAATAAAGTGTTGAAGAAAGTGAATTTCTTGGAAAGGAAAAGAAAACGGTGGCCATATGAAAGCTCATGTTATGCATGGTTATCATGTTACTGGCCGTGATGACTACAAATAGTTACATTTTTAATCTTATAATTTGGTTGCGTAAATGAGTTAAATCTTGTTAACATATTTGTGCTAAACACATTTTGTGATATGTGTTTCTCGGATAGTCGGATTTATGTAGAATGACACTAGAACGTAACTAGTGAATATATTGAAGCAGATTGATCCTAGAGAGTGGAGATCTAAGTTTATCGTACATGTACGTGAATCTTTGACAATAAAATCTTTTATCTAAAGAAGTTCTTCTTTTAACTGAATTTGATCAAGCTATAAATTTTTCATGATTACTAAGTAACCGCAATTTGGTGCACATCACATATTACAACGTTGTAATCATCAAATGTAAGGTTCCTTTCAACACCTCTACCATGATACTCCGTATCAAATAAAACTAAAAACACATCAGATGTTTGTAACAACGCTTTTGAAAACATAATACGTACTTGACATAAAAAAGAATAACAGCTCTCTGCCTCTCCAAGGATTCATCCTGGTGAATAAGGGTATAATATGTGCATACACATAGCATTTTTTTGTGAGGCTAAAAAACATATATTACAGTACACCACAGTTCTTAAAGATGTAAGATTTGTAATGGACCCTTAAACTGTCCCTTGAAAACAAAAGATGGCGTATGACCGTATTCAAAATTCATATTAAAAGAAACCCGGCCACGGTGCTTTAGTACTTCCAGATTAGAAATAAAACAAAACAAAACATAACATATCAATTCAACCTAGCAGCTTGCTTTCTTATCATTGCTAAAACACGAATTATAAAGACTAAGGCGAGCTTCAGAAATCTTTAGTAACTCCTCAAGGCGCTCAATCTCAGCACGACGCCAGGCAATCTCCTTGTCATATGGCGCTTGCACAGCCTCCTTAACACTTAACCATTCCTGACGCTGGGCATGAAAGGCTGCTAACAACACATCTTCCTCTCCATCCCTTAAACGTGCAAGCACACACTTTTCACTACGAAAACCATGTAATGCATCACGACCCTCCTTAGACTTCAAAAAACTAGCAAAACGGACAAAACACTGCACATCACAACGATCTGGATTTATAAAGAACTTGTTTTTTAGACCAAGACTTATAGCTTCTAACATTGTCTTAAAATCATTAAGAGACGATACGTGTTTCACAAGCTTCAGAAACTTCTTGTAATTGAACCCGTTATTGATGACGGCCTCACGGTTAAAAACAGATTTTGGGATACCAAAAGCAATGATTGGAGCTGCTAACTTCAAGACCTTTGCTTGCTCCTGCTCGGGTGATAATGCCGCGCGATCTTGCACCAACCGAGATGAACCAGCCATTGCAAGAACTCAATCTGCAAAACAAACATTTCCACCCATTTAGTTAGATAATTATATGTGACAAAAGTTATGTTATACCTTTAAAAACTGCCAACCTTTGTTGGGTGTTGCTTACATTAACAGTTGTACCCTTCATTTATACTCGAAAAAAACTGCATGCATTAATTCATTATGTCATGGGGATATGGAAACGTCACCGGTTCATGTTACGAAGAGGCCACTGCAAACATAATCATTTCAAGTCATAGTTTGAAGCAAATGAATTGAAATCCTTTGCGAATAAATTAAAATGCCATTTGACTTTTTTAAATAGAGAAACTCAGAAGTCAGAACACGGATGGATATGATACATGTTTAGTTTTAGCCATGTATTAAAACAAGTGTAATATAACATTTTTTTCATTTTTTTTTGGACACTATTTCACAATATAAATTTATTTTATATGTCATAAAGATTATTTGTATGCACAACAGTGGATACGAACTTTCAGGGACGGAATCAAGACCAAATATAATCAGGTACATAAAAAAATTGAACCGTAATATTAGAAACACATTTCGGTGGACCGGGTGTATTTAAGATGCATTTAGAAAAAATCAGTGTTTTTCCCAAAAATTAACACTAAATCGAAAAAATCCATGGAGTTCCCGGAAACCCACGGAAACCCCCTGGTTCCATCCCTGGGAACTTCTACACACCATAAATAGCATTGAAAGACATGTTCTAAATGAAACTTAAACTCACATTTTTTAGCTTTGATTTGTGCTCAACGAGTGTGATATAACTCCCCCGATGATTGACAAATTCGGTTTAAAAGAGAAAACCTAATACTCCAATTTAATGAAGAGTCTGTACAAGCAACATATAAATATAAAAAATATAGAGACAATGCCTTAATGCTAGACGAGCTAATGGGCTAACACAAGTGGGACGACCTTATTAATTAATATCTCTCCCCCTCATACTCACAATGTTGCAGGGAGTATCACAACATATCCATATATCACCCACAAATAATCATAACATTCATAGCATAGAAATGCAAAATATGCTAAATAGGTTATCACATAAGCACTTTAGTAGTGCTCCAACAAAAGCCTAAAGTTCACACATGATGTTTTACTAATCATTATTGTTAGACCCGTTTCCCGGGTGTTGGGACCCCACCCTAGATGAAAATGGATAAAGATCTCGTGTGATTGGCCAGTCAACGAATGTTACGTTATGGTCAAACCCGATAGTCAAAGAATGTGTTATATGGTTAAAGAAAGTATTATGTGGTACAAATAGAAGGAAATAGACTTAAAGGACTTAAGTTGTCATGTATGAAAGTGTTATTACTTGTAGTGTGGCCAAAATATAAGGATTGAGACTTAA
>LBNU01014372.1:89887-108845 GCA_014162995.1 Artemisia annua | reverse complement strand
AAGATTATCAACCTCTAGTTTTGAAAATTGCTTGATCATGTTATCATGATCATCTTTTTGAATTTTTCAGCGCAGTTTTAAATTCTCCCCCTAAAGCTCAACAACACGATTCTGGAAAATCTTTAAAGTGACAGACATATCATGAAATTGGGAAGCAGTTAAAGAAGAATCAGTAGCAGTATAAAACACATCTTGAGCAATGCACATAGCAATCAAATTATCATTCATGATAAGAGCATTCTTCCTTGCAATTTCACTATGTTGAAGATCCAATACAGTTTGTTCTCCTTCACGTTCCTGGTTTTTAAACACCTCTTTCATTTCATTTATCTCTTGTTTAAGTGATGTTTCCATGTATTCAAAATGGTTTTTGATTTGTTTAAAAAATGGAATGACTTCTGTGAGAAGTTCAGCTTTCATTTTTTCAAACTTAAGGGGAGTGGAAGCCATAAGAAGTTCAGCTTTCATTTTTTCCACATCTAATGCCCAAAAAATCTGTTCAGGGGTTAACTTAGTTTGTGGCACAAAAACAGTCAATCGGTTCTGCTCATAGTAGTTATGGGGCTTGATATTAACACGATTTGCTATGCACTTGGGATCCTTCATCTTATCCTCAAGTCTTTTCCTATTTTCTGTTTCAATTTCAACAATATCTTCTGTATCACGCACATCAGGGGAATCATGATTGGGCTTAAGCATCACATTATAGTCATATAAGGCAGGTTGAGAGGCACTAACGCTCCTAAGATAATTAGTTTTAGGCACACCCGTATCCTTATCACTATGTTTATCACGAAGCTTAATGTGCTTTTGTATCATTTGAGCAGTTTGAATGGTTTGGCCTTGTGTGTACAATTTGTTTTCAAGCTTGTTCTTTAAGGCCTTTAATTGGGAAAAATCGTTTAGAAGTTTGGCTTCCTTACTTTGAAAATCTAATTTTAGTGTGTTGACACTGTTTTGAATCTCCTGTTTTTGTTTAACAGTTTGATCGATTTGATTTTGCAAAGATTTTATTTCCCCTCTTAACTCTTCTTCCTTTAAATTCCTTTTGGTAATATATGTACACATTTGCCAATTCATTTTCTGTTCACGTTCGGTTAACTCAAATTTTGCACGTTGTTGATACATATTCACCTGATCTTTGAGAATATTAATCCTAGTGGTTAAGGTGTCATCAGGTATAACAGCAGTATATTCATCATATTCACAAGTATCATTATTAACGGAAGAGTCATCACTTGGTAAAGCAGTCTCGACACTTTGTTTCAAGTATTGCTCATATGGGACAACATTACTATTACCCATATCAGCAGAATTTGAATCAATAGTGTCGGTGTGTTTTACTTCGTTATGAGTCCTTTGATTGTGCATCACATCGTCAACATGTGTATCTTCAGATGCTCTACTAGATTCATCAGACTCTTTATTGTTATCCATATGTTGTTGTTTTGAGGAAACATTAGTGTTTTTCAAACCAACATCATCTGGCGTGACAATACTAGTTTGATGAACCTCATCGAGTATCGTTGGAATGGCACTTGTTTCATATGTGTCATATAATTTGAGTACCTCAGAAATGATGGATGATTTGGAAGATCCTGATTGATTTGCCGATGTGACTGCAGATGTAAGCTTGGCCATAAAGATGGTTTGTGCAGTAGGTTCATCATCAACATCAGAATCAAATGCATCACAATCTTCAGCCTGGAAGATGTTTGGGTCATTTAGAGCAAGATCCTGGACTGGTTGATCATCCACATCAGCATCAAAGGAGTTTCCTTCATCACCAGCAAGAAAGAGCAGCTGTTCCTCATCCAATTTAACACCATTCTCTTGTGCTTGCATCAACAGCATCTTATCTTTGAAGTAGTCGGAGTTCTGAGGACGTTTTGGTTCAGTGCAGTTTCTTGCAATATGACCTAGCCCACCACAATTGTAGCACTTGATTTGCCTTCCTTGTCCTTGATTGCCATTTCCCATTCTGTTCTGAGCATTTCCTCGGACATTTTGTCTTCCTTGAACCACAACACGCCCATCTTCCACAACAGCAAGATTACGTGGATTAGATGAGGTTCTGAGTTGATTGTTGGTTTGAGGAAGAGTGCTTCTGAAGTGTTGAACCAGCAGAGAGACTTGATTGGAGAGATTATCAATTCTCTTGTCCATGTAGGAATTTCCCGATTCTTGTGAATTTGTTTTGACACTTGCTGATTGCATTGAGGCTTGACCAAGAGAAGACTGATTCTGTGTTGCTTGAGCAGTGATTGGAGGGTTGATTAAGTCAGCTGAGAATTGGTTGAGTCCTTGAGCACTGGAGATTAGAGCAAGAGGATCATTTGAGGGATGAAACTTCTCTCTTAGCTGACGATCATACATGGCATGTTTCTCATGTTGTTGCAGATAAGCATAGAGTTGCTCATAGTTGGTGTTTCTGAGTCCTTTGTTTAGCTTCACAGCCGTGACAAATCGATCCCATTCTGGTGACATGTTATTGACGAACTTTGAGTTGAGTTGGATGTTGGGCATTGTCATTCTGATCATTCTCATGTCATTCACAAGCTTGTGGAATCTGACATAGTAATCATTGATGCTTTCACCAGGGTTCATCTTAAAGTGCTCGAATTCATCGTACAATTGAGACTCACGATCTTCCTTTGTTAATTCTGAACCAGCTAGCAACATTTTGACATTGTCCCAAACAGCTTTGGCCTCAGTGTTGAAGTTAATCAGTTTGTATATGTCCTTTGGTAGCCCTTGTACCACAATGTTTGAAGCACGAATGTCAGCATCATATCGTTTCTTTTCAGCTTCATTCAGATCATTGTACGTACGAGGTCTGTCAATTCCAAGGGTGACTGTCCCATCATCACCAGTGGAGATAACATCTCTGGTAGTGCCCATTTGGAATGGCCCTTCATCAATTGATCTCAGAATGTTCTCCCCATTTTCTTTGCCTTGACAATACAAGCGAATTCTTTGTGACCAAGACTCATAGTCCGTTCTTTCTAGCATTGGAGGTCGAGTGTCAGATCCAGCAGCTTGAATATCATCAATAGATGTTACAGTAGTCATGATGACAAGGTCTTAGACGGGATTTTACAACACACGTGACTTAAACCGAGAAATCAATTCTTTCCCGGGATTTTACTAAAGTCAACCAGGAAAACCGCTAAGATAGGTAAACCGCTGGTACAGTAACCGCTGACAATTAACCGCTGACAGAGTAACCGCTAGTAAAGTAACCACTGAAGAGTGAACCGCTGATATAATGACTGCTGAAACTTAACCGCTAAGACTTAACCGCTGAAACTTAACCGCTGGAATAGTAACCGCTGGACAGAGTAACCGCTAGTAAAGTAACCACTACTGACTTAACCGCTGAGTAGTTAACCGCTGTGAATAAACCGCTAACACAGTACAAAGTACAGCGTAATGCTCGCTCCACTATTTGTACTTAACCGCTATTACTATCCGCTAAATACCCAAACTAACCGCTGTGAAGTAAACCGCTGGAGTTTAACCGCTGATACAGTACAGAGTACAGCGTAATGTTCGCTCCACTACTTGTACTTAACCGCTACTACTAACCGCTGAATACCCAAACTAACCGCTGTGAAGAATACTTTAACGTGGAGCTAACCGCTGGCAAGAAAAAGTTCCAAAACCCATTCGTACACCTCACAAACGCTAGATATGGTCCAAACAACTGATAAACTAGATGAATCTAACCTTTCTAATCCTAGAAGTACAAGAAAGATCACAAGAAACACCACAAACGAGCACCAAAATGAGTCAAAACCACCCTAAACTAGTAGAAACCAAAACAAACCATAAACCACAAGTTCTAAGATCCCTAGGATGTAACCATGGCTCTTGATACCAATTGTAGGATACTAGTTAACATCACAAACATGAATAATCATGTGGTTTGGTTCGTTCCAAGCAAGAGAGAAAGAAAGAAATTCTAGAGAGAGAAAGTAGAGAGAGAAAGAAGTGAAGCCTTAGAGAGAAAACCAAAAAAAAAAGAAAATGAGATTATGAGAGAAGGCTTACCCTCTCCAAGGATGGAGAGGGGTTTATATACATGGTTTTTGCCACTAGGGCGTGCCACTTGGGCTGCGGATCAGGTATACAGTGGGTAAAGACTCGTCCTTCTTCCGCGAACTAATCTAATTCTAAACTACGTATAACTAACTAATGTAACTACTACGAGCTAAACAATGCTTAATCATATCTGAGGTGACCGAATCTTTCTTATACAAAAATCGTATTCCTAACACAATAGAAGTCTAACAAGTCTTACAACGTTGAGTTGAAACTTGTAACTTCTCGAATGAACTTGTGAACTTCCTTTCTACATAAGAGAATCACACAAGTGAGTTGCTACTGAGTTAGATGAGATAAATGAAAGTTTATATGCAAAGTATAGCTAAAATTGATGGGTGATTTCTTGTAAGTGGCTTGGTATTTATAGCCAACCAAACCAGCAGACTGGTGGATCCGGCAGAACCAAAACAAGGGTTCCGCCCTTGTAACCCAAGGGTTCCGCCAGGTCTGACAGTAAAAGACTACAAGAAATCTTTTCATATCTAGCAATGTCAAATCAAGATTCTTTATGTCAACACACAATGGATTGAGTGAGAATCCTTCCAAGATGTGTAAGAGATCTTATGGAGAGTCGACTTCTAGATTTAGAAGTCTTTCTATAAATGCTCATGATGCATGCCATGATGTCATGTTATATATTCTATGTTTAAAAATACAACAATGTTATGTTTAATATGTAAGTGTAGCCAATGAGATAAAGTCTAGTTTAAGCCAGACTTAAACTATAATCATGTTTTACTAAAAACTAAAGTTTACACTTTATCGTTAACAAAACTTAGCAAAGATCATAAAATATAAATAACGTTTTTAGGCGATATTTGTATTAACAATCTCCCCCTTTTTGTTGAGGACAAAACATAAACTTTATTTTTAAGTAAATCATTAATTCTAGTGTTAAGTCTTTAAAAGTTTGTACTTAAACTTGTTTTACATAATTGATGAAAATCATTATAAGTTTTATAAGTTTAAATATATTTTCTCTCCCTTTTTGTCGAAACAAAAAAGAAGAGTTGCGAAGCGGAATAATGCAAGTGCTCCCCTTTGGACAACACTCCCCCTAAATGGAGTGCCAAGTGAGGATTCATGGATTTTGAACCTACAAAAGAAAGTTAGTTGCCACAAGAAACAAGCATAGAGCAAGTCATGAGTAAATGAGAACTCACATTATAGTCCTAAAAGTCAATCCATAATACGCCCAATATAGTAGAATAGATTTTTATTTCTAGTAAAATTTAATTTTGACAAAGGTCAAATTAAAGACAACAAATAAATGTTATACTTTTGAGAAAAGAAAAAAAATGAAAATAACTTAGAAAGAAAGGACATTACTACATCTATAAAAGAACTATCATTGTCCTTAATAAGAAACATCCTCCTAAAACAAGGTCTAAGGGTGTTGTGGTGGATGAGAAATCGTATTTAGATGCTACAAAATGTGGTTTAGGATAAATCTTATTTCATATGTTAGCTCACGGATGTCCGTTTGACATCGTTCACTTATGTGTGCGGTTCTCTCACAATGTCCGCAATCATGGCGAGGAAAGTTCGGTGGAAGAGGAATTTCATTAGTTGTTGGTGGATCATTGGTGGTTGATGGAGCAAATGTGGATGGTTGAGAGGTGTTTTGATTTCCTACAATAGATGAGTATAGAGTCGTTTGGAAATCCATGACATGGTTGAGATGAGAGTCAACCATATGCTTGAAAGCATGTAAATGGTTCAGACGAGTGTTGAGTTCTTGTTGCTGATCATGATAGTGGAATCTTGGTTCTCCGTAAAGGGGACCATGAATGTCTTTGTGAATTGGGTGGAACAATAATGGCTGTGGTTGTGTATGAACTTGATCTTGTGGAAAAATTGAGGGTCTAGCATATCGGTAAGCCAAACGCTCTACCAATGATGGTTGATGCAGTTCATGATCTAATGACCGACTTGGTTGAAGTCTTGGTTGTTGTTGGGTTTCCATTTGAGCAATGGTTTCAAAAAGTGGCAATGGTGGTGAGTTTGATGATCTAGGTGGTAGGTCTTCTAAGGTTTCCAAAAATGGATGTGGTGATGTTGGTGGTGTTTGGAAAAGTTCCATTGGTGTTAACGTTGGTGATTGAGGTGACGGAGTTTTTGATGGTTGTGTTGGTGCCGAAGATGGTGTTGCATCACTTGGTGTTTTAGTTGGTGGTGGAGTAGTGATTATGTTGGCATTGCAAGGTTTTGGAGATGGTGTTGGAGTAGCAAGATTGAGGAAGTTTGTATCTTGGATAAGTGAGGAAATGTTGAGTGAGGAATCACTTGATGATGATGGGCTTAGTTGAATGGTTTTGTTGAAGCAACATGGTTTGACATTAATCCTAGCGGTTTTCCTAATAGATCTTGTTGATTCGGATGAAGTGTTGGATTTAGTCATCACAAGACTTTGGTTAGCTAGAATTATGAGATTAAGAGAAGTGGTGGTGATGGTGTGAATTGGAAGTATGAATGTTGGTTAATTTATAGAAAGAAAATGTTATGGAAATGAGTGTTTGGATTTGATGTTGTTCCATACAAATTTAGAGGTTTCTAATCATTTGGAAGAGTTCCAAGAACTTGTCAAGTCATTGAAAGTCCATCCAATGGAGTTGGATGGAGTGAAAGACTAACTTATGCACTAAATGCTTTGTGATCATCGAAAGTGATTTGGTTAGTAAGTTCCACGGATTTCAAGGAACCTTATGGAGGGTTCCTTGCTTTATGAAGAAGGGTTCCTTGGATTGATATTATTTGAATTGGAATTTTGGCGGGAAGAGGCTTCCTAATTGTTCTATTGAGTAAGAATGATCCTAATGTGTTTATTGGAATTTAGGGAAGATGTTTCTTACTAATGAAAATGATTGGGTCTTTTAAGAAAGCTTAAATTTGAGAAAAAAAAAATTTGTAGGTGACTGGCAAAACCAAACGTTTACACAGGCGGAACCCTACTTTGGGTTTCGTCTGATCCGTTGGGCCAAACTGGGTTTACCCATAAAAATGCACTGGCAGAACCCTATTTTTGGTTCTGCCAAATCTGCCAGTGGTCTGAGAGTAGACAGAACATGTGCACAGGGGTCGAGACGAAATTCAATTTTTCCGAAAACTCTTGGAACAAAAAATTTAAGGTATATCTGAATGGGAAAGGCAAAAAATGAATGTAGAAACACTCTTACCGATAGACTTTGATCGGAGGTTCCTATACTTAGTGAAATTATCACAAACTAGAAAATTTAACAACATTTCAAATGTCGTCGTCCTGCATAAATAGTTCAACGGATACATTGTCCAACAATACTAATAGAGCATAGAAGTACAAAATAATATAGACCACATAGTTTTAACATCTACAAAGTTCTAAAACTTAATTGTGCCAAACGCTCCTTAAACACAAATCTCACAAGCGGTCCAACTTCTTCTTCATCTTTCCAATGTACCTTCCAATGCACTTCCACATTCCTTTTGTTTGCTTGAATTCTTATGAATCATTTTTGATGGTGGGAAGTTTTTGAAGGTAATCGAAAAAGGCTAACTTAGAGTTTGGAAGACCATCGTCTTCGATCATTGATGAAGATGAGGATGAAGGTGAAGGAGAACGAAGACGTTTTCCTTGAGTCTTAAAGACTCTCTTACCACTAAGAGGAACAAAGGTGTGAGGAATAAGGGAGTAATCAAGGCGAACACCCCTGTTATTTGGTGGAATAGGTAAGATGGCTCTAAAGAGACGGGTGAGGAGCATTCCATATGGGAGAGCGTTTTTCCATTAAGAGGTATATCGGCCATTCTTTTAGCCATGTAGTAAGCCAAATTGAAGGGATGTCTAGTGGAGATACTATAGAGCATATAACTTAGACACGTGTTCACATGATCTCTATTTCCTATGGAACTTATGACATTAGCCCTAAGAACCTATTCCCACTTCCTAAATTGAGGTTTAAGTTCATTGAGTTCCATTCCAAACGGGTCTTTATAAACTTCACTTCCCGAATGATTTTTTCTAGTGATGGAAGTTCTTATGAAGAGATGGTCACGAAGCACTTCCTTGCTAACAAGAGGAGTCGCATAAGAGGGATCTTGTTCAATGATGTCTAGAGTAGAGAGTGGCCATTTGTCTGTGTAAAGACAAGTGCCATTGTTTGGAATACAAAGGATTTTAGCAAGTTTATCTAGAGGTAAGATAGTTTTATGTTCATTGATGAAAAATTCCACAACTATCTCACCATCTTCATCACTCGAGAGATCTACAGTAGCATAGAATTCTAGAATGAACCTAGGACAAATTGGCTCATCAATATCTAGGAGACAATCAAAGTTGATGGTAGCTAAGTCTTGGCGAATGAAGTTTCCTTCTAGAAAGGATGGGTCAATGGTTCTCCCCTCATGAACATAACGTTTCTCTAACCCGTTAAAGACATTGACTCGGTGTGGAGTTAGACCTTTGGTCATATGGTGTTTGGGTAGATACTTTAGGGTGCCTTTGTGATCGGAGAGTGTTGCGGGAGGCATGTTGATTCCTAAAAATCACAAAATTTTACATTTTAGTTGAGATCAAAGACTTTTAAAATGAGAGTGATCTAGTGTGCGCCTTCATGCAAGCAATGTGAAGATATGGTTATCTTTGATACATGTTGATGCTCAAAAATGTTTTTATGAGGCAAATTTTGTTTTGAAACACACGATGATCCTAGCTCTTCTAATTCATTGTAGTTTTAAATGTAATCTAAAATCCATATAGGTTATGTATTCTGTTTATCATTTAAGAGTTTTGTGCAAATGATGCTTACTTAATGTTTTTCATTTGTTTTAACAATGTGATGAAATGTTATGTCCTAATTGTGAATGTGATTTTTCAAAAAGGTTTTATAAGGGATGTTTGGCTAATTATGATGTTGTTTAAAAGATGCAAGAACATAATCAAGGGGAAGTATGATTAGTTTTGTTCCTAACTAGGGTTCTACAAATTTTCACAAATAATTGCATAAAACCTAAGATTTTAGATATTGTGTGTAAATGAATATGTTATAGTAAGGTCGAGAATGCAATTAAGTTAATAATACTCGCAATGTTGCTTGGAATGAAGAATGATTGAAGAGGAACCCTAATTTTCATGTGTGGTGATGTTTTGGTTGTGAATAGTGGCTGTGAATTGTGTAATAGTTGTGGGTTAGGGAGTGTTTGGTTTAAACTAAAAATAACATGATCTTCAGAGTTGGCGGATCCGGCGGAACCAAAATGGGGGTTCCACCCGTTCAGTCGAAAGGTTCCGACATATCAGCAGAGATGAAAAATGTTTTGATTTGTTTTGATTTTTGTGATTTTATTCTAATGTTCGGCACTATATTATAGGTTCCATGAGTCCTAAACTAAGTCTAAGAAGGATAAATGATTCTTATTTAAGAGGTTTAGTGAAAGCGTTGACAATGTGCTTTTCGTATGAAACTTTCTTGGTTTAGATGTTCCTAAATGAACATTTTTTCCAAGGCGATGATGATGGATTACTATATGTTCAGTGAGAGCACATTGGATTTGATTATCACTGAGGTCGATGCTTCCTTTGATGTTGCTTAAATGNTCGAAAGGTTCCGACATATCAGCAGAGATGAAAAATGTTTTGATTTGTTTTGATTTTTGTGATTTTATTCTAATGTTCGGCACTATATTATAGGTTCCATGAGTCCTAAACTAAGTCTAAGAAGGATAAATGATTCTTATTTAAGAGGTTTAGTGAAAGCGTTGACAATGTGCTTTTCGTATGAAACTTTCTTGGTTTAGATGTTCCTAAATGAACATTTTTTCCAAGGCGATGATGATGGATTACTATATGTTCAGTGAGAGCACATTGGATTTGATTATCACTGAGGTCGATGCTTCCTTTGATGTTGCTTAAATGACCAAGGTGACATCAAGCGAGAATATGAGGTTGACGGGATCCTTCTTGATCTTAAGGAACTTGTTGACATGCTTTTCAGCCCGACTTGGCTTTAGTATGTGGAAGTTGCAAGAGTCGTTTGTTTCCTAGAGAACCTTGAAGTGAGAAAATGTCCAAATAAAAGTACAAATACTATTTGTGCCTTTTCTATCAACATAGTTACCGGCATGGTCCAAGTTGGCATACACTATGGTGTCTACTCCCGTTCCTTTGGGATACCATAATTCTAAATGTGCAGTAATCTAAAATTTCGTTTAACGGCTTCAGGTGGATTAGAATCTTCTTGAAAGTAAGCACATAAACAAACACTAAACATAACATCGGGTCTACTAGCCGTGAGGTAAAGTAGACTTTCAATTATAACTCTTTATTTAGTGTTATCTACGGATTCACTTTTCTCATCCTTGGTGAGACATAGAACACGTAATTCATTGTGTACTTGTGAGGAATTAGGAATGACTTCTAAGTGATTATTCCTTGCTTTTTAGAGCTTGAGGGAAGTCTTTCACAGTATTTTTATCTTGACTTTATTTATTTCCTTTCCAACATCTTTATTTATTTCATAAGATCCAATTATGATTTTACTCTTCGATTGAGATGCTAAGGTCAAAACTTTTTTTTTATCGAATTTGTTTATTTATGCCCAAGATACTTGTTTTAAACCAATGTTTGACACGAGACAACATACGTTAATTCCAATTTCAGCTTATGTCTTTATGGTTTCTTTTATTGATGTTCCTAATGACACTAATCTCATGAATGGCTTTTAAATCCTTTAGCAAATTCTCTATTTAATAGTCCATCTTCCTTGTCATTTCCTAAGCTTTCTTATCTTACCATTATTCGATTTTTCACTCAGTCATCATCTATCGAAGGTGATGTCTTAAAGGAAGATGGTTATTAGTTGAAAGTTAAGTTTAACGATTTCTCGATTCATTAGGTTTCCTTGTTCAAAATAGTATAACCTTTGTTATTATGACACCATCCAAGAAGTATGTCTTCATAAAACTTAGAGTTGAATTTTTGTGTGCAAAACCTTGGTGTTTTAGAATACAATGTTATCTTCAAACATATTAAAATTTTTGATGTACTCTATTACTTTTTGTATGCTTCATGTGAAGATTTACTAAACGATAGTTTTTAAGATATGATTGAAAATTCAAATCTTTGAGTTTAGATGATATTATCTCATAAACTATTGTGCAGTATTTTATTTATTGAATATGCAAGCATCATAAAAGTGTTGGTCATCTTATCACTTAGGAGATTCTTAGTTACCTCACTTGTAGACAAGTATTAAGTGAGACTCACTCAAGAGTTCCAATTTTCTATGTCCGAAGGTTAAATAAGATTAAGCACCTTATGTCTCCCATTCATTGTTATGTGGAAATCCTTTGACCACAGAGGACCCAATCTTCGTTATAACTTACTAAAGAAAGAACAACTAAAGCTATGAACTACTAATTCTACACACGAAAAATCTTAAGCTAAAAGCATGAGACAACAATAGGTAACTTGAAATAATGCGTACCTTTTAAGTTCCATGGAGAAGCTATCAAGAAGACATTAAGCGTTTTATCTTGACTTGTAGAAAAGCTTGGAAACTCAAATACTCGTGAATCCAAGGAGGTTAGAAAAACACGTAAAAGCATAGAACATGATATCCTTAATCATTTTATCATAAGTTTCTATTAGAGATTGAGTTATTTCTAAATCTCTCTCCTAGGCTTAACAAACTTTACTTGCTTTGTTTTACTTGTTGATGGTCCATTCGAGTTAAATCCTAATCCGGTTTTATCTCTAAATGCCTTTTGACTTTTCAATAATCTTTCAAGAGATTTTGAACTTTCTTCAAATTTAACTAACATTTTTCCCTTTTCATTTTGTCTTTTAATTTCATGTTTGTAGTTTTGACATATTTTGCATTCTAGATCAATTTCAACATTACTCTCAAGTCTAGACATTTTATCTTCCAATATGATTTCCTTTTCAAAATTGTTCTCGACAGATTTTGATGGTTCATTCTTAAAGATTGTTTTTAGGTCCATGTTACTTAAATGTTTAGATTCATTTTCAAGTTCAGAGAATTCTAAGATGAAAGTGTCAAAGCAAAAGTGTTCGGCTTCAAGTTGTACCTTGTTTGTGGTTTTATCAACTTCATAACTACAAACCGGATAGTTGTCGTCATCTTCATCCGTGTCACTCTGTCACACCCCAAAAATACATGTTTGGCAGCGGAATGAAATACCCAGGGGTGACTGCCATAGTATCACAGTTACAGTTATATTGAATGACCTAAAGTGTCGTTTATAAAATACATCGTTTGATCTTTTAAAAGATTCAGAGTTTACAAAACAAGGTCCCAAAAGGTGTTGCAAGTTTAGGTAAAACAAGTTCATACAAGATCAAGCGTTTCATAAGTGCAGAAATATAAAGTGAGACGCGTCGCCTCCGCGACTCCACGTAGGTCCAAATGCAAGCCAACATGAGATACCTTAATTACCTGAAAATACATTGCTAAAACGGTCAACAATAATGTTGGTGAGAAATCATAGGTTTATGTAAATGAAATGTTTTTACGGTAACCACAAGTATAAAAATGAATGACAAAATGTCACATAAATAATAAAATCGTACATTAGCCCTTAAGCTCATGACCCCGAAGCTAGACTAAAATAATTGCCCCAAAAGGAGTGCTTTGCCAAACACTCTGAATGAATGAAGTGAAATGCATTCGTTTGACTGTTGGTGATCAAACCAACGCGGATGGAGGCGTCACCCTCAATAGATCTATCCACTCACCTTCGCTTGCTTACAAATTAACGGTTCATGATAATAAAAAAGGGGACTTTAACATGGCAAATGCGGTAACTTAAGCAATGTACATAAATTTAATACTTTGGCCCATATGAAAATGGTGCAATGTATTCTCCTCCATGGGATTTGAAATGAAATAATAAATTATAAACGGGGCTATGAAAACTCACCTGATATGATAACAACAATGAAAATAGTGGATATGATGGAATGCGGTAACTTACGCAATGTACATAAATTTAATACTTTGGCCCGTATGAAAATGGTGCAATGTATTCTCCCCTGTGGGATTTGAAATGAAATAATAAATTATAAACGGGGCAATGAAAACTCACCTGATATGGAAACAACGGTGACAATAGTTGATATGATGGAATGAGGCTCGGTCTATAACCGCAACCTATTATGAATGATATGATCTAAGATAAGAATTGATACAATGCTATACATGCAAATACGTATGTTATCGATACCACTCGTACTTTTTGAAAATAACGTTTATCGTCGAAAAATATATTTTTGACGTCCTATTAAGTTATAAACTACTTTTCATGTAAATATGTTGAAACGGTACTCCACGATCCTCGTTTGGTGTTTTATCGGCAATTGTAATGATTTCGTCGGAAAATAACATTTTTCATAACTTTGAAAATATGACCAAGTGGCCTCGTAAAACTAGTCACGAAATAGTGTGTATTAAGAGTTAGGAAAAATGCTCAGTGGTTTTAGGAAGCATGTCACATTATCTAAAAGTTGTAAGACTGAAATTTTGTCCATACTGGTCTCGATCATAAAAAAAAATAGCCGTGAAGTGAGATGTTTTGGTAGATTCTGGACAGTTTTCGGGAAAGTTTGGAAGGCCATATATTATTTCGTTATTAATCTGTTTGACCAACGGTTGAATGTTTTGGAAACTAGGCTGGGTGAACAACATTTTAGTCACAGATGTTAATTTTCCAAAAACGAGTCTATCAATGAGAAAAGTGGCGTTGAACATAGTCACTTGGCGAAGTGGTCAACACTTAGAAAAATTTCTAAGTGTTGGTGCTGATGAAAAATGTTGTGTACGTCGAGTTTTAAAAGCATAAACCTCGGTCGTTATAAGTCCGTTTCTTATGTTCTTTATATCCCCGGTCTCGTGTTATAGTGAACTAGTGAATTTTTAGTATATCGGGTTGTCTCGTTTAAGTTTAACACCTCGATTTAGCCGTAGAAAGTCGCGGGACAGCGGGTATTATTTTCAGAAAATAGTTTTCGTCGTCTAATTTTGAAAAATCATATCTCCTTCGTTATAAGATCGTTTTTGTTAATTCCAACGGCCATAGTTTCGTTTTTGAACTTATTTTCTAAATCTTTGGTCCAAAATTACCCATGAACCCCTGATTTTTCCATGTTTGCAAAAAAAGGGACAGCAATTTTCATATAGTGTCAAAAATGAATTTTTATAGTTTACTACTTGTCCAAATCCACTCCAATCAACTTCAAAACAACCCTTAATCTACCATACACCTTCTTAGGGTGTCATGGGGTCCTAATCTTCACCAAGAATGATGGATCTCTAAAGATTTCTAGTAAAGATCTTTAAACTCATTTTAGTGCCAAAATATAAACAACGAGTGGTATATAACATATGTATACTTGCATACTTAGTTACTAGAACATGAAAATATGGTGAATGGAAGTATAAAAAGTAGNAAAAAGGGACAGCAATTTTCATATAGTGTCAAAAATGAATTTTTATAGTTTACTACTTGTCCAAATCCACTCCAATCAACTTCAAAACAACCCTTAATCTACCATACACCTTCTTAGGGTGTCATGGGGTCCTAATCTTCACCAAGAATGATGGATCTCTAAAGATTTCTAGTAAAGATCTTTAAACTCATTTTAGTGCCAAAATATAAACAACGAGTGGTATATAACATATGTATACTTGCATACTTAGTTACTAGAACATGAAAATATGGTGAATGGAAGTATAAAAAGTAGATAAATTTTACTTGAAACTTACTTGAAGATTTGAGGTGGTTTGGATGGAAATGTATAAGAAACCTAGGGATTTTTATTTCAAAATCCTAACTAGGAGTGTAAATGAGACTTGTTTAACACTTGATCTTCAAAAAGCTATGGATTCTTCTTGGTTTCTTGTTGTTGGCTGATCCAAATGAAGGAGAGAAAGGAAGAAAAAGTTTTTGGCTAGTTGTTTGTATAATACATGTATATAGGAAGTAAGAAAATATCTTGGTATTGTTTTATATTATTTGAAGACAACTAGTACAAGTATTAATTGAAGTTAGTATAAAAGTTTCAATGTTGTAAGTGATTGGAATGGGGGGGGTGGCAAAAGAGATGGGGGTGAAGAAAATATGGAGATTTTGTAAGATATTGTGTAGATTATGTCAAATATTATTAGTTTTAGGGAAAACCGGGTACCGGGTTTGCTAGAAATAAAGTTTAACTATACCAAATAAAATGTGATGACGTTGTAAAAATTATAAAATTACATTCCTGATGAGAATCGGGTGTTAAAATAATTGTCGTGTTGAGATATCGTAATCCGACGAAATAATTAGCGTATACCGGAAAATATAGCAACAGGTCTCAAAACACCGGGTAAATTAATAATATAAACTTTATATCATTATAATGAGTATGAAAATATATTAGGATCATTGACGGGAGCATCGGGTATATTGTTAGTAGTAAAAACTGAGTGGTAACATTTATTAATTATTTAAACATACGTTAATGAAAATCACACAAACCCATGCATGACCTAATATACTGATGATATGTAGACTACTCTAGTCTATATGATGTGTCCGTACCGATGATGCATGATTTCGCAACTAAACCAAATTGGTTACGCGAATTTGAATACCCGTAAACTAGGTTTACAAAAAAAAAATGAATGGTGATCATGAATAGTCTTTCCTTCCGGGAATGAATAGTGTCACGTGAATAGTAAAATTTTTGAACACTTCTCAAAGTCTCAATCTGACTCCGAAAACGATGAATAGTGAAATGATGAATAGTGATCAGTGAATAGTAAATGATGAATAGTAACTTGTGAATAGTAAATTTGTCGAGGTTTGGAAAATGACCTGAAATTGTGAATTGTGTCAGTCACCTACCCAAAAAGGAATTCAGTCCCTTAATTCAACTGGTGTTAGTCTCTGAAGTAGACTCGGTGAAAGGATGTGGATATTTGAGGCGCATATGGTTTTCCCGCTCCCAAGTAAACTCGGGACCTCTTCGAGAATTCCAGCGAACTTTCAGGATAGGAATTCGACTTTGCTTCAACTGTTTGACCTTGCGGTCCATGATTTGTTGGTTTCTCCACCAACTTAGGCTTATTGTCGAGTTGAATTTCTTCTAATAGAATGGAATGAAATACGCTACGAGTGATTCATTTGGAAGGCACTTCTTGAGGTCTGAAATGTGAGATGGGTAATATATGTTGCTGAACTCTGACGGAATCTCAAGTTTGTATGCCAGCTGGCCGATTCTAAAAAGAATCTTAAATGGTCCAATATACTTAAGGTTCAATCTCTCGTGTTACCAAGATTGTATCATGCTACTCCAAGGCAAGGCTTTCAACATAGTTCGTTCTCTCACTCGAATCTAGATGGTTTGCTGCTCAGGGATACTCAATTCGAAGGACATGCGTCCTGCACCAACCTAACTTCCATCGTTTTCTTATCACTTGTAACTGATTCTTGACTTATGAAATTTCCTTTGTTGTTTCACGACTTAGTTCTAGACTAGTGAATTTAACCTTCCGATTTCGGTCTGTAAATGGGTAAATGGGTACTTCGACCATAGGGTGCCTTATTTGGTGCAAAATTTTATTTTCTTATTTTTTTATTATTTTTTTATATTCTTGTGATGGCTGTTGTTGAAGGTGAAATCCGCCAATATTAAAAGGTTATCCTAACCCATTCAAAGTTGGTTACACGGCGCTGAGTACGTCCTATAGTGCTCAGAGAGTTCTCTTCAAGGATCGTTGGTCTGAGAATGGTAGAGCGTATATATCCGATTGGAAAAGGAATATCTTAAAGGAATTGCCAGAAGTTTGAGGAGTACCATCTATCCTTTCATCGTTTTCTTATGTCATGAAATACTCCTCGTAAATGGAAAGTCTCTCCTAGAGAAGTCAATGGTAAAATCCAACTTAATGGCTGAGTGAGTGACAAGTGGTGTAAGTATCCAGAGAGGGTTTGTCGAAAGGGATGTTCATGAAAAATTCTATTTGTTTACAAAGCTTTTGAATGAAGATTGTTATTAATAATTCTTGAAAATGTGACTATTTTCTTCATGGCATAATCCTTCCTAAATTATACATAGGTGATCAGGCTTTGTATAATTGAGGACTAATGATGCGATGCCTGGTTTAGTCAAAATAGCATTACTTTTCTCAAAGTTTTAGATGGTGTTCAACGTGTTGTTTTGAAAAATCGTATCCTAGATATTTCCTTTCAAAGTAACATGAAAATTGTTTCGCGTAATGGTAGTAAATACTTGATATAATGACAAAAAAATCAATTTATAGGGTGGTAACAAAATAGCTTATTTTAAAAAATTTGTAAAATAATTTCCCCATGTGGTAGTAAAATAGCTTGGAATAAAATTTGTTGAATGGTTCATTGGATACGTGGGTGAACTTATGGAATGGTAATAGTCTACTAATCCGTCAAGAATGAAATCCGCCTAATCCCTAGTAAGATAGTGGTGTATGGTTGCGAAATGATTGAAAATTGAGCAATTGGAATAGGAAATGGAATAAACAAAGGTTGTGATTATCGCGGAGATAATAAAAGATAGATATTACATTGGATAGAAAAGTGCTTATTACAACCAGGTTATGTCAACGTACCAACGAAAAGTACAAAAGAAAGATACAACCTTAGAGGGCTCGAACTACGGTTTATATAATAAAACAGGAACTCCTTCTGTTGAAGCATTGTGGTTACCCTTGATGTTGCTAATGTCCTGATGGTTTCTCTTTTTAAACATTGACATTGTTGTTGTCCTGACGAGCTTCGCACTTCAACGAACTCTTCCTCCATTTCTGGTTTCTCAACTCCGGGCATTCACTCTTGAAGTGTCCAATTACTCCACACTCTTGGCAGGTTACCGTGACTTTCTGATGCATTGCGAGGGTGGGAGCCTTGCAATCCTTGGCTTTGTGTCCGACCTTTTGGCAGTTCCCACATTGAATGAGGCAAGGTCCTTTGTGATGAAACTGACACTTGTTGCACTTGGGTAAAGTACATGCATATCCTTTCTTTTGGCTTGGCCCAGCAGCAAAGGTCTCTACCACTTCTTGTATCTTATGTGGTTGTTGGGTAGCATTAGCATCCTGATTGTCGACCCACTTTCTCTTGTTGTCACTATTGTTTCCTAAGGTCTTGGTGTGAGCTATGTATTCCTTTGCCTTGATCGCCATATTGATAGCTTTAGACATGGTATCGGGTTCCAACGAGATGACCAACATACGAATTTCAGGGGAAAGTCCCCCGATATACCTCTCAAGTTTCTTGCTTTCCGGTTCATCCATTGCAGGGGCTAGTCGTGCTAATTCATAAAAACGAGTAGTGTACTTGACAACATCATCTCCTACCATGGTAAAGTCTAGGGTTTCCTGTCCCATTGCTCGTAATTCGCTTCTCACACAAAATTTTAAACTCATCATCCTTTTTAGTTTCTCCCAAGAGTGTGAGTAAGCAGCATCAACCCCTACTATCTGAACATATATAGTCCACCATTCCTGGGCATGATCCCGAAAAGTGCAAGTGGCGAACTTAACCTTGTCTTCCTTACGGCAGTCGCCACATCAAAATATTGTTTCTATTTCTTCGAACCATTTGAGAAATTCCTTCGTGTTTATAGTTCCGCCAAAGGAGGGGGGATTGTAACCCATAAATTCCACGTGAGTAACCCATAAACAAACTAATGAGCTCACCACTCCACCACCAACCAAGACACCCATTGATCCAAGTCCACCACCCGCACCAACCCAACCATCCAAGTCTCCATCACCACCAACATTACCTAAACTTGAACCAATGGAGCTATTTGGGTCTCCACCAACATCACCACATC
>LBNU01014372.1:71527-89205 GCA_014162995.1 Artemisia annua | reverse complement strand
ATTCCTAACAAGTCGTAGGGAGTGCGTTCAATTCCCTAACTCTATAAGTTCCTACCTCACTCTATGACGATACGTCAAGCATCCTATCATGAGCTCACCGATAGCAACCTATGCATGAAATACTACCTTAAAATCGATTAACGCACATACGATTCACGTTTCTTAAGACGTTCAAGCTTGTTACCGTATAGGAGGTTAGCCAGTTTTCTCAAGTCTAACGTAGATGAAACATTCACCCAAACACAATCACAACATACACATCACATGATAATCAATAGTTAGGTTTCATTAGATCTAAGAAAATACAAAGTAAATTAGCCTAGCATGTTGAAAGAAAGACAAGCACAAGTATATATCACACAACACATAGACATATCGTATGAATAAAGACTTATCTTGGATTAAACATGCAAGTTAGAGGGGTTAGGATACCCTCTAAGGTCTCTAATAAACGTACTAGGGTTTAACCCTAAAGTTCTCCACTCCAAAATTCCGTTTTTAAAATAAGAAAAAAACGTTCTATATATATAGAAAACGCGGGCTGACGGCGTCAGCCCAATAGGTGACGTCGTCAGCTCGGCGATTAGGGTTTCCTGACGGCCTTGATTGACGTGGTCATAATTGCTGGTTCCAGATCTGACGGCCTTGGTTGACGGCGTCACAATTTACACTACGAACTCTCTGGATCGTCACGAGTCTTTTTTCCACTTCTGGACTTCACTTGTTCCTGACGGCGTCACTTAGTAGAGTGTGACGGCGTCACCTTCACTAATCTTCAAGGTCTTTTGAGTTTTTGTTGTTTTCCGCACTTTTTCACTCCGAAAACGCCCGAAAATGCTTCTTTTGTGATTTTCCCTTCAAAAGTACCTAAAATGAGAAAAAAACGACTTTGGGTGAAATCCAAACCAAAAACATACGACTTAGGACTCAAAATGACCCCTAAAAACGTAACATTTTTCGTCTCATCAGTAAGGGTATTTGATGAGACGAAAAGTGTTACGCTTTTAGGGGGTCATTTAAGCCCTAATTCGTATAAATGTGATCAAATATTGCCCTAAATCGTTCCTTTTGTCATTTTAGGTACTTTTGAGAGGAATTCTGGAAAACATGCACATTTGGACGTTTTTGGAGCATAAAAGTGAAGAAAACGACAAGTCTTAAAGAAGCAGGATTTTACAACCTGACGGCGTCAGAAGTCACTAGGTGGGCCGTCAGCAAGGATGACAAAAGAGTGGAATTCAATTATAAAATGACGGGCCAGAAAAATTTCAAGAATTTACACCTGACGCCGTCAGGTGTTAAAAGGTGTAGGCCGTTAGGAGCAAAGTTAAAGAGAGACGGCCCAGAAGGTTTTACATGCTGACCACGTCCCAAATGGATCTAGGCCATCCGAGAACCCTAATGGCGGCGAGCTGACGACGTCAGACCCTATAAGCTGACGCCTTCCGAACTTAAAATCTATATATAGTTTTCTATTTTTCATTCATTATGTGTGGAACTTTGTGGAGAACTTTTAGGGCAAACCCTAAAGACGTATTTTCTGTGACTTTTAGGGTTTCCAACCCTTGGAACCCTAGTGATTAATTAAAGATAAGTCTTCACTTTAATTCAATCAATATGTCTATGTGTTGGTTGTCTATCTATCTTGCTTGTCTTTCAATTAACATGAGTAGCTAAATTCTCTAGTGTTTGCTTAGATCTAATGAAACCTAACTATTAATTATTGGTTAATTGGTGTGTGTTGTTGTTTGTTGGGATGATTGTTTCATCGATGTTAGGCTCAAGAAAACTGGCCAACCTCCTTTATGGTAACGTGCTTGAACGTCTTGGGAAACATGTAGTCGAGGCATACTAGGCTATTAAGGTAGTATTTAACGCATGAGCCACTGTTTACAACCCCTATGGTTGTGCCGTGCATGGCATAGGGCGAGATAAGAGCTCATAGAATTGGAGAGATATGTATGCCACTCCATGAGTTATTAGGAATACACCCTTCATCCACACAAGTAACACACATATCAATTAACCGGTAAAAGATAGTTAGGGAGTAATGAAATCTAAGTAAACACAATTTTCTCCATATTGTTTTCACAACCACAATAGTTTAGATATTTATTTTATTTTAATTTGCATAAGTAGTAAACTTGGGTTAGTTGACTAGCAACTAATTCCGCCCTTCTTCCAAAACCGAGATTTTACTTGCTTTCCATAAAATATAAAAATACAAAAAGAATCTTCCTTCCACCCTTAGACCTATTAGAGTAGCTTTTCTATCCTAACGAACACTATTCCCTGTGAGAGAACGATCAATCCCCCGTACTTACCACTATCCTATACTACATCGGTCAGGTACACTGCCTAGTGGGGTTGTAAGCCTCTTGAGATCCCTCGAGAGGTAAAACCTGTTGTAAGGTCACAAAACCACGCATCATATGGAAACTACATGGACTTATTATGACTCATGTGAAGTTCATCATGTTTCTACAAGAGCTGGAACTCTTACTTCAATGTTGTCAACACAAATAAGAGTTCATGAAGATACTAAAAAAGTAAGAGAATTGATTAAAAGGATTCAAGAACAATGTTCAAGAGCTATTCAAGCATTAAGAAGAAAGTGAAGTGTTTGGAAGAATTCCAAAATCCTAAGAGATGATGCAGATTGAAGAAACTTATTGATTTGCAGAGGAATCATAAGTTTAGGGGAGGATTGTTGGGAATAAAGCTAACAGTTACCACTGAGAAGCTTGTGGAAGACACTGCTGAAGAATGTACTAGCAGTGGAAACACCTTACTACTGCTAGTACATATTATTACTACTACTATTAGGATAACTGTTATGTATTCAAATATAGAAAAGATCTTCATGTATATTCTATTCTATTAGTTTATCTTTATCTTGTAAAGGACTCCTTGGGCTATAAAAGGAGGTCCTAGGTCATTGTGCTAGGTATGAATTAACATTAGAAAGCTTCAAGGTGTAACCCTAGTGATAGCTAAGATCACTCGTATTATTCTCAATAATATTGAAGCTTTGGTGTTTAACTTACAACTGTTCTCACTTGCATTACATCATACAATAAACATTCTAAGTATTGTTAAGTATATTCCGCGTGCTTAATAATATAACTCAAAGTATCACTCTAACACAAGGCGTGTGTTTAGATCCTACAACCTGTGAGTATTAGGCCCTCTAGGTTTTGCACCATAGGAGTTATGAAACAACCTTTGAGAACTTGCTTTAGGATTTCTACTCTGAAACTTAAGTTATGACCGGTGAGGATGGGGTAGATTATAGGGCATTAGTTAAGTGTCTTTGCTTCCACATTTACTCTGATTCGTGCTTTGCTCTTAGTTAAGCCCTTTTAAGTTTTTCCCTTTTCGGAGATTTGAAATTTATAAATATACACAACATGAGATTTGTGACCAAGTAAGTTTTGAATGCATTGGGAATTCTGCGGTAGTGTTTGACATTACATAAGCTTTATCTTCCTTGATTTCAACCTCTTCGAGCATTCTGAGAATTCGTATGACCATGATGTGTTTGACACATCCTGTAATTTCTCTTACCTTTGCTAAACTATTCTAAGTCTCCCTACACTATTAGATTTTTCCCTATCAATTTCTATGAGAAATTTTAGGGTGATTAACCACGAATATAGGAATGTGTCTCTCACTCCCGAATGATAAGATTTGCTAGGCTGATCTGTCTTTCCTTGGAATGTTAAATTCGATATTATTCAAGTATGGATTGGTTGACGGAGCATCAAGATGCTAACTACTGTCACACTGCACCTCATCTCTGTCATTTTGGACCACTCTGACTTATTTTCCATATTTCCGATTGTTAAACCTTGTTATCCTTACCACCCAGGAAACTCGTACGTTAAATTCGCGGTTGTGAAATTTTCCTAGCATTATTCTTGTTTCCGTGGGATGAATCTCACTTCGAAAGTCATTTTGCAATCTGAAATATTCTTATATAATCCCTGAATGAAACATCAAGATTTACACCAGATTGTGAAGTTGCTTTGACCTAACACTGAGAGATTGTTTAGTCACGACTCGAGGTTGAATATGATTTCCATAAAGGCATGTTTATATGATGCAAGTATTATGACGCCTGGCCAACGTGATAATAATTACATCATATAACTTGGACTTATAGGGATCATAGGATGTCTTTGAGAAGTGCCTAAGGACAGTAAAGTTTGATGATACAGAACCCTATCCGTATAGAACGACGTTTTCCCTGTTTTGAAACTCCCTATTGATCAGCATAAGTTGAATTGAGAGAACGGAGGAGCAGCAACCAAAAACTATGAAGAGGTTTGTTTGTCTTAGTGTATCTCTTTGGGGTATTTCAGTTCTATCCGCGATGAAGAAGGATGGTAGCAGGAGATCATGCATTGACTCCCGGAAGCTTAACCGTATTTCTGTTAGAAACCATTATTCCCTACCTTGAATCGACGATGTATCTGATCAATTTTAGTACGTGGATTCTTCCTTATGGTTTTATGGCTTGTAGTATTCTTAGAATTTCCTTTCGTATTCGTAACGGCCTCTATGATTATTAATGATGCTAATAGTATTAGCTGATGCTTTGACTATTCCATGGACTTGATGAATCGTGTCTTTCGTGAGTGCTTAGACAAAGTTGTCATAGTATGACATCTAAGTACATTTAGAGATGAAGGAGAAACATGAGAATCATTTTCGTATTATGTTGGAAACATGAGGATCATTTGTATATTCTGGAAGCATGATATTGGTTGGAAGATGTTCACGACTTGCATTACCGTTAAGGAATTTTATGAGTAAAGAAGAGAAGCTTAGTTTGGATGAGAACAGAGTTTTGAAGAAAAAAGTTGAAATAGAAATTAGCTTCAACTTCCATACTTTCAGGTAGTACCAATTTTGGGACGTTTCAAGAAGAGACTTGGTTATGCCATTATGCAGCACGGGAAGGTTATTGCTTACGCATCAAGACAATTAGAACTGTTTGAGGAGTATTATTCAATGCATGACTTGGAATTGGAGGTAGTGTGGTTGATCTTAAGATTGGAAGACATATCTTACAAGGTAAATTTGGTGGCAGATGCATTTAGGAAGAAATTTGAAGTTTGGTTTGACTTGGAGATTGAGCTTAAGAAAATCAAGACTTAGAACTCAGGGAAGTTGAGTCATGGGGAACATGAAGGTTGAATCAATTACAGATTTTAGAAGCTCAGGAGCAAGATGACGAACTATGATCAGTGTTAGAAGACTAGAGGGAAGCTGTTATGATTGAGGCGCAGTTTTACTTTCTCTATCCCTCTTAGTTGTACTAAGATGTATAAGGAATCTAAGCAGAATTTTCAGAGGGAATGGCATGAAACTGGTTGTGATCACATTAGTGACGATGTGCTTAGTATGTTACAAGTCAAGATTGAACTTCAGCATGGGAGTTCCTTATGGACTTTCCGACCTAGAAGTAGGATTAAACTTTTCATGAACCTTCTAACGAAACCTCCTCGCACATTTGAGAAGAATTATATAATTTGAGTGGTGATGGATCGTTTGATTAAGTCAGCTCATTTTACCTCTTAGAATATGTATTCAGTTAGCAAGTGGGCATAAATCCTTCGACAGAAGATTATTCTATTACATGGCGCACCTGCAGTGATCGTGTCAGAGATTCGCGTTTTACTTCACATTCCTAGGAAGGACTACTGAAGGCTTGAGGGACCAGACTCAAGTATAGTAATTCTATTCACCTACAGACCGATGGATAAGCAGAACAACTATTCAAACTTGGAAGAAGGGTTGAGCAGGAAGTTTGACCAGGTTGTGTTTGCTCATTAAGATTTATGTCATGCAAGTGACAAGGGTTTTCCCTACAGATTTTGTATGAACGGAGATGTAGAACCTTCTGGTTGAATTAAGTCAGGAAGCTGCTTATTGAATGTTCGGAGTCGATTACAATGACTAATGGATTAGTTATCATTGTGTAAGAGAAATTCTGAAACTTTAAACAAGGAATTTGTGTGTCCGGTATGATGTCCCGTATGGAAGAGTTATGATATTTTGGCATATATGTAAGGTTTGGTTCGTGATACATTAATCCTTAGATTCATTCTTATCCGTGCAGTTATCCTATCTATCCATTTTACATTCCGATATGATTCGATACTCCGGTATGTGCGTAGTTAATTGTCAGTACGAATAGGATTCCAACCTCTTTAGGAAACTCTGGTTATGTCCGATAATTCGATATATGCTTCTTTGATTAGTAGCAAGTTTCTTAGTTCGTTCAGAACCTGATTAGATTCGTGAAGTTTTCTACCAGCTAGCATCACTTCCGTATTTATTCCATATTCATCTGATGTTCCTATATCTCTTGTGAGATTACGACTATCATCTGTTTCATGTTCATTTCACATTCGTTGGATCAGATTCGTTATGATTTGTATTTTGATGGAAAGCCTTGGGCTATCCTATTTTGTCTGGATCGAGTCATGAGAAACTTTTCCGTTCGTTAAAATTCTTTGGAGAGACCATTTCGAGTGAGTAATCGTTTTCGTTTCAATTCGTGATTTGGTACGTTTTCGTTTAATCATTTCATTTCAATTTCGCGGAAGAAATTTTCTTTTTAGAAGGGAAGAGTTGTAAAACCCTAAATTCTGAATCCAAAATTTGAGTATAATTTGAAATTTTTACTAAGTTATGGTCTAATTAGTAAATCACCTAAAGCATATGATATGTGATACTTAATACTTGTAAATTATAACCTAAGTCATATAACTAAACTAATATGTTACAAACTCCACTTAAGACCAAATAAAAATTCGACCATGCTTCCCTTGTATTGTACGCCTAAAAGAAAATAAAAAGAGATAAACACAACTTAATACTTGCAATCTTACCATAATAATAAGAAGATTGTGCCCTCATTCTTGCCCTAAATAAAAACACGGCATTCACAATTATCTCCCCATCTCTATCATTTTTTTTAACCGTACACATTTTACCTCACACTTCAAAACCCTAAAAACAATTTGCAATTGGTGGCCCTCCATTTATTCTCTCAAGACCAAGATCGGTGGTGTTCTAGTTCTCTAAGGAAACAATAGGTACGAAGGCTGGTGAAAAGGTTGTGATCGTTTAGTAGCAAGGAAAGGAGGTGATCGGTTTCTTGGTATCCAAGCCTTGTGGTGACCGTGGGTTGATCGTGGGTTGATCGCGGGTAGAGGGGATTGGTTCGGAAAGGGTTCTGCTTTTTGGTTCTTGTGTTTCAGTTTCATTCGTCTTTGAGGTACTCTTATAATCATTTTCTTTGTTCCATTGATTCGGCATATGAAGTATGTATGCGTACAAACATGTAAACGATCGAATGAAATTAAGGTCACATAAAATGATAAAATATGTAAGCTGATAAAACTGATCTTTATGTTTCGTATTTAACATGTATACCAATCGTTTGTTGGGCTAAACATAATTACACGAATGAATATATAAGTGCATGAAGAACTGATATAACCGTTACATGAATCGTGAATATACGAAATGCTTATGTCGAACTTGTTTTCTGTTTTGAAACTAAAAGAAAAAGAACATGCTTGTTTCTATATATTTTCGTATCGCAAAAATTAAATATATAAAAGGTATCGCGGAGTTGTCTTTGTAGCGAGAAGGGTTGTGTCGATGGTGGGTTTTTGTTGTATCTCGAAACGGGTCAAAAAGGTTGTCGATCAGGTCTCGTTTGTGTGTCATGTTGTGTCGAGCATGTCGCGTGTCAAGTTGGGGTTGTAAGTGTCGAACTATATCAATAACAGACTTATAACTATGCTTGAGAATTTGGATAAATAGGATAATGTAATGTCGATTTCAGTTGCTGTTATGCTAGTCGAAGAGGATTGGCTATATACGTTTTTTGACATAATATGAGATCTTATATTCGACCTTAAAAACTGGTTATAAAACTAAAGTATGAAAATGGACTGTGCATGGTTGTCACGTGAACAAAGGGCGTTTTATAATCTCATATAAATGGATAGAGTATTGGTTGTGGGTTTGGGAAATCGTGAGTCACTTTTGAGCTTGGAAAGTACAAAGAAAATAAACGTGTGCATGTAAATGTTGTCGAGATTTAACATGCTCATATATATGAAGATTTCGAAATTGTCGAGATTTAACATGCTCATATATATGAAGATTTTGAAATCGGTCTCGGTTATTACTCTGTATAAAAACTTTCGAAGAAGATGAAATGCATGGAATGGATTTTGTATTCAAAAGGGTAATGTCATAAGTTGGTTCATTTTTTTAAAACCAGTATATTACATGCATGTGGTCTTGTTTCTTATTGAGTCTAATAATGTGTCGAGGATACGTTTAAATAACTGGTGAAAGACGGCTGGGTCTAAAATTATTATTTTGATATAATTATAGTGTAAACCTTAAAATAATTTTATTTGACATTTTTAAATATTAAAATATGATAATTTACATTTATGACCCTAAACTTTATTAAATTAACATAATTAACCCTAAACTATTATATTGGTCATTTTAACTTTTAAATAGTATTAATTGGCAATCACAACCTTAAAGCATTGAATTACTATTTCGGGAAAATTACTAAAATATGGAAACTTACTAATTTGGGAAACTTACTGTTTTTTTTTTTGAAAATTACTATTTCTGGAAAGCTTCTATAAATGGAAAGTTACTAAAAATGGAAGCCAACTAAAATGAGCAATCTGATTTCAAATAAGTTATTAATAATAAGACGATCATGAATTCGTGTAGATCCGCTGAAGAAGGAGTTGCTTCCGATCTTTATGTTTTCTGTTATGTTTGCACTTGCGGTCTAAGGTACAGATATTCTTTCCCTTTTTCAGTAAGGGTGCTTTCACTCTCATGACTTGATCTTGATCTTCGATTCGTTATAAAATTCCCTAATCCATTGCTATGTTCCCATTGTATGATTCTTATTGTTCATCTTTGAAATTGATATGAGTTGATATTCGTTTGCATGCTATATTTCTTCCTATAGCATTTCCTATTTCTATGCCCATTATATGTTTTGCCTTTATATGCTAGAATTATTAGCCAGTCATGGGGAGTCCATGGCCTTGCCACTGATACACCAGTGGTATTGACACTATATGTGGAGGTGGGTTTTAGTCCACAGCGTTCCCTTTAAGCTAGCTATTCAGGCCTATATTTATTATTGTATATGTTTACTTAGCCTAGAGCTTGGTGCATATATATTTGTTTTGCAGGGGGGCGTATGGATGCATCCTAGGTACTTTTTTTAGTATTATTTGGTGAATTTTTTGGTGTGTGTGCAATACACCCCTTTCACATTTGGTACAATGGAGGTCATGACTCCTATGTACAATTAGTATATATATTGTTGGCATTCCTATTTGTTCTACTTCTCTATGATTCTTATTATCTTGTCATCTCTAATGTGATTAACTTATGCTCACTTTATTTCTTTTGTTTACACTTATGACTCATTTCTTTTCCTTGAGTGTTAGGTATCCATTATCCGTATTCCTTTTGATCATATTCTATGTTTCCATTTTCTTGATTTCTATCTCAGCAGGTTCGTTTGGAGTTATGTCGTACTCACCTTCGTTTTCCTTTTGTTATTAGTTTTTCGTTTGTTTATATCTGTTCACTGGGCTTTTTAAGCTCAGCCGCATTTCTTTTCCTGCGGCAGGTTTTAGAAGGAAGCTGGGTTGAGTGAAGAGTGCTTAGGAGCTCATAGTGGACTACATTGTTGATACCCTTCCATGGATTAGAGTTTTGACTTAGAGTTTTCCTTTTGGTTCTTAGCTTGTATTTAGTTTGGGGAGTTGTAATGTTTAGATTTAGTCCTTTATCTTTTCATTAGAACTGCATTGTAACTCTTGTATTAGTAATGTATTTCCGTTTACTTGTATTCTGATTTGACTCCAAAATGTTACACTTTAGCCCTTTTTGGGTTGGGGTGTTACATTTACCCTATAGATGCAATCAAGGTCGACAAGTTGGAACCTTGAGTTTAAATAGTTCATGTCAGTATAGTCAGCAAAGACTCGAAGCCCCTCATGAAAATATCTAATTTCAACGTTTTGAAAAGCTTCCTTGATGGGTTCAGGATAATAATTTGTGAGTTGAGGAATGTATTCTCTTGTGTTTTGGTGGTCGAAGCTGGTGAGTTTAGGCATGTTTCACCTATCAACAGTAATTATATAATTAGCCAGAATTTAAGGTTAACTTTGTTTTTGACATGTTTCAAACCTAGATTTCAATTTTTTTGAAATAACTTTAGAGTACATTGGTAAAATTTGTATTAACAATGTAGGAATAGTAGGTTGTTTGAAAATCATTTTTCTTGTACAAAATTAATCATGCTCCTAGTGAAACTTTTGAGATAATACCTCATTTACTAGTTTAAATACCTTTAAGTAAATCATTGTTGAAATCATATGGTTATTAAGTAATCTTAAATAGATAATCCCGAATCTAATTCCACAATCTCTAAATAAGAAAAGAATATAGATTAGATGAGAGTAACTTACAATTAGTGTGTAGAAGTGATTAGTAAACTTGGTTTTGAAATTTTGAGCTTTTATGGTAATTTTTGTGATGTTCTTCGTTTCCTTTAGTGATAAGAGTATAAGAAATGGTTTGCTTGGCTGAGAACAAATGAAGGACCGTGTATATGACTAAAGGCCCAGACGGTCCCTTATTAATTTGGGACCGTGGGTCGATTAGGGACCGTCGTCAGAGGGTTTAGCAGTTTTGACGATTTTTGTTGTTTCAGTTATTATGACAAGTCTTAGCTTCCTAATTGTTTTAAGATGTAACCTAGTGTATTTTAAGATACAGAAAAGGCTCAATATGCACGAGTAGGCTAAGGAATGGGTATGGAGTGGAAGAGACTCGATACGCTTGAATAAGGAGTGGATTTTGAGTCGAGACAGAAGAATAGGAAGGAAGCAAAACGTTCAATGAGATTCAAGGACGAGAGTTGCATCGGAGAGGCTAGAAGTCAATCGTGTAAATTACAAGAAAAGTCATAGACGAGAACTAGAGAGCAAACAAAGATTGAAGCAAGTGTGCATCGTCTATAGTGATTGATTGACGAGAAATACGTTATAAATAATGGTTGTGGTAAGACCATTATTTTTCCAAATAATTTTCTTGAATCCAAAAATGGATAAGCATTTAGACAAAGCGTCTAATGAACAAAAATCATATAGCACATAAGAGCATATAGACATTATCTATCATGCAAGCAAGTAACGATAAATCACATAGTCATGTAAGCACATAGCAAGCATTCATTAAACGACTATGATAAGCATGAGTGTAAGAAAACTTACCTTGGCCTTTAGCTATCCTTAATGACACATACCATAACATGTGTCGTGTATGTGATAGAATACATGATGAAACTCACTTTTCGAATCGTCCTTAAGTGTAGTTACCCAATCTAGCCACGCGTTGTCTCGATTTCTAATCATCTTGACCTTAGACTTGTCCTTGGGCGAGTTGTCTTGGTATTCTTCATTTTCATCACTTCAAGACTTGTTGATAAGTATGCCAACTTAGTTGTTAATGTGATTCTTGTCGGCAACATTACCTACAACAAAAACATTCAAACTAGTAGTACACGATTTTATTAAAACTAAGTGAGTTACTAATATCAAAACTTTATCATCTTTGGCTTGAACATTTCCTTGATGAAACTTTCAAAATCTTTTGGCCTATGTTAATTACCACCATAAAATTGTTTTGTCAAAACCAATTTTTAGCATAGTTTTATGAACTAATATTTGAACTCCAATGTCTAGCAAAAATTTTCTTATGTAATCCTAATTTTCGAAATCCATTCTTATTGATTAAAAATATCAAAAGATATGTCATGCCAAAGATTATGGCTAATTGATTTCACATAACTTTCAAATTCATTTTTCCAAATGATAAAGTTTTCATTTTCGAAAAATGGTGACCAATTCAAGTAAATCCCTTCTAAGTATCTTTCAGACTCCATAGATCGATTCAAGTTTTAAAGTACAGTATACTCTAAAGATCTTGATAACCTGGCTCTGATACCAATTGTAGAAACTAGAAGGGGGGGTTGAATAATTTCACCGTTTCTTTTTAGTTGTTAAAATGTTTCGCCGTTTTTAGGTCCGGTTTGTATCCTTTTGCAAACTTATCGAATTCTACTTGTCATGTGATATCAACTTAACTAATAACATGCATATATAAACAAGTAATGTAAAGAGTAGGGAAAGAACACAACCAAAGAGACGCGGCAATTTATAGTGGTTCGGCACGAAGCTCACTCTTCGTCCTACTCCACTCCCCGAGTACCACACTCGAGAGTTATCAATCACTATATCAACACACTCCTTCAGGCGGAGCAATCCGTACACATGCTTACACAAGGCTTAACGACACTAAGCATAATGTCGAGTTCTAATGGTAGCTAGAACCAATCTTCACCAAGGCCAACGTGGCCACACGACCAAGCACTCTTGTCCATCTTGAATCTTCACCCGATCCAAGTCTTCACATAATCGACACACTTGGTTCTTCACCCGAACCAAGCTTCACACTTAGACACACTTGGTTCTTCACCCGAACCAAGCCTTCACACTTAGACACACTTGGTTCTTCACCCGAACCAAGCCTCCACACACTAGACATACTTGGTTCTTCACCCGAACCAAGACTACATACATGACTCACTTGGATCTTCGCCCGATCCAAGTCTTTACATAATACTTCGACACAATCCTATCCTACACATTAGGACATCATTCTCCTCACACCAATACATGAACTAATCTAGTTACAACACTTCTTGGATCTACATCACCATCCAAGTTCACACAAATATCCCCTCCTCGACTCACACACAAGTCGGATCACAATGACAATATTTACAGAACCTATCACCGTAACACTTGTTACGTTTGTGTGTGGACACCTATAACATCTCGAGACTTCATTGATGTCGAGAGTTCTTCTCTTGCACTTGACGGAAGAGGAAATCACTTATAAACATATACCGACATGTTATAGTGATCAAAGACTCAAAGGGAAAATAAAAACAGAAAGTTTTGTGTGTGAAAATCCTTGTTTTCTGAAGTGTAACAGTTCAGTATTTATAGACGACAGGAGAGAGCCAGACGGTCCCGTAAATAAGCGACGGTCCTTTATCACTACGGGACCGTCGACCCCTTTAAGGGATCGTCCAGACAAAAATGCTCCCTTTTTGTTTTGACGTTGTGAAAACTTATCTGGTGTAGTTTCAGCTATTTCGGGGGGAAAACTAGCTGTTACACATTTGAATTTGAATATATTTTCTTAATAAAACATTTCTTTAAAAACACAAAAATACTTTTGTGAAAATGTTTTGTCAAACTTAAAAATGTAAGTTTATAAGAAAATAAAAACTTCTTTGATCACCAAACTAATGACGGTATAAAGTTTGTTCATACCTGAAGTGACGTTGTGGAAGCTACGTGGAAGTAACGAGTTTCCTCGGTTAAAAGCTTATTAACCGTAACTTTACGTAACATGTCTTTATATTTTGTGATTATCAAAACACAAGAAGATTGAATAATGCGAATAACGTTTTTGACATTATTTGTATTAACAAATTCCATAATAGCACCAAAGCAAAAAGATACAGTGATAACATCAAATTAACCTGATATTTTATATATCAAATTCCCGTGTTTATTGCCTCATTTGTATTAATATGATACTTAATTCGTTAATATTTGTTCATATTTACATTTCAGGATAAATGAGGCGTTGGAGCGAAAAAGATGCGAGAAAAGGCCAAAAAGTGTTGAAAATATTTTGACTACAGGTTACGGCATAGTTGGTACGTGGACTAAGCCGTAACACATTATAAAGGCTAATTTCCTACGTATTACGAAGGTTACGCCGTAACCATGACATGAAGTTAAGGCGTAGTTAAGACACAGAATGGGATTGTTGAGAATGGAGAGATTACTTACGAATAAGTACTTTGTATTGAGGTATAAACGAGCTCCAGTTGAACTATTATTGTTCGAGAAGCTCACGGTTGCGCTATTATCGCTTTAAATCTTTAATGGCCTTGAGATGGAGTTAACAATTTTGAGTCCAGTGATCAAATTTCTCAACAACATTGCATGGCATGTCGCATTATAAACTGAAACATGCTTAGCCATCATTATTGAGGTCTTCGTTAGCACTTGTTTTTTACTCTTCCAAGAAATAGGTCCACCTGACAGCATGAAAATATATCCCAAAGTTGACCTACTAGAGTCTTTGCATTTCACAAATTCTGAATCCGAGTATCCAATAACTTCAAGATTGTCGGATCTAGTTGTTGGTGGTTAGTTGCCCAGAACAGGGTGAAGATAATCAATAGCCTAACTACGTACCAAATTAATGGTTGCCGGATATCACTTGGAATCGTGTTATCACTTTCCAAAGTAAACTATTCGACCCTAATGTCTGGGTATCACGAATATCTACTTGGGATAAGACCAAATGTTTGTTATTGAATTAGGCACAAATTAATAACCCTTGCGTATTTTAGTGTTTATATTTTCTATGTGTCCTTCATGCATAATATGATTTCCTCTTAAATAGGAAAATACTCATAGCTAGTCAAATGGAATTATGAGAATTAATCGACCCATTAATCTCCACATAATTGCCCCCATTATAGCCAAAGATAGTGGTTACATGACCAATTAAATGTGGTCATAAGTGCAGATATAACTGTCATTTGAATAGGTCAAATCAGTTACATTCTCATCAACATAATCTACTTAGCACTAGCAGCAGAGTCACTGCTCAGCAGCAGAGTCATACTACTAGCAGCAGGAACCACTAGCAGCAGAATCATACTACTAGCAACAGGATCTACTATCAGCAGAATCCTAATACTAGCAGCAGAATCCTGCACAACCACTATTGAGCCAGGGTAATTAGGGACTTGATGGGTGTACACTCCGTACCTCCAAACCCATTTCCAAGTATGATTTGATCCCTCAAGTGCACTAAATTTTCCAACAATCCTCCCCAAATTTAGTTCACTTCCTTTGCATGAAAATCAAACATTAACAAAACATATGCATAAACGAAAATATCCTGAGGATTGAATTTCCATCTTAGTACATTACACGTTCAAATATTCGAGAATCAGGGTGTTCTAAGAATTGAACCCTTTAACCCATTTGAATACCTGAAGATAAAATACACATATATTTTCAAACACTAGAATACTCCTGACACTATACAAACCATGTGTCCATATCCAATTCATAAATGTTGTAAAAGCTAAAAGTCCATAGCTTCCTGAAGCGGCGAAACTTCAACATTCACATAGGTGGTTCCTCTTTATTCATGCTCCTGCTTAGCACTTTTCCAAAGAATTTAACCATTAAGAAGTAGAGACTTCATCCTCCTTTTCAGCAGGTTCCTGAGCACAACCTTGGGATGATTGTAAAACATGTGCTCCAGTACACTGAATGCACAACTTTCCACATTGAACTCAGCTCCCAAGTTTCCTCAGGAGGGAGTTGGGTGTCTTAGCATTCAGTGACTAAGTTGGACTTTAAACCCATCCCTTTAGCAGACTTTATAACCAAGTCTCTAGTAAGACCCTTCGTCAAGTGATCAGTTAAATTTTGTTGAGATCTAACAAACTCTATAGAAACCACCCTATTCATGATGAGCTCACGAATCATGCTATGCCTGACACCTAAGTGTATAGACTTCTCATTGTACATCTGGCTATAAGCCTTTGCCAATGTAGCAGCACTATCACAACGGATAGAAATAGGTGCCATAGGTTTAGGCCACAATGGAATCTCAAGAAGCAAGTTTTTCAGCCATTCAGATTCTTTACCAGCAGCTGCTAAAGCCACAAATTCAGATTCCATTGTTGAACTGGTAATGCAAGTTTGCTTCTTGGATGCCCAAGAAATTGCACCTCCACCAAGTAGGAATACCCAGCCACTGGTAGACGAATTGTCTTCAGTGTTACTGATCCAACTTGCATCAATGTATCCTTCCAACACTGAAGGATAACCAGTATATGAGAGACTATAATCCATAGTTCTCTTCAAATACTTCAGTACCCTCTGAATTGCTTGCTAGTGTTGAGCACTAGGATTACTAGTATATCTGCTCAGTTTTCCCACTGCAAAAGCAATATCAGGCCTTGTACAAGTCATGGCATACATCAGGCAGCCAATCACCCTAGAATACTCAAGTTGAGATACAGCTTTGCCAGTATTAGGCATCAACTTCACAGTTGTATCCATAGGAGTACTCACTAGAGTACAATCAAAGCAATTAAATTTCTTCAGTACCTTCTCAATGTAATGAGACTGAGAAATTGATATACCATTGCTTTCATGTTTAATCCTTATACCAAGGATAACATCAGCCTCCCCCATGTCCTTCATGGAGAACCTTGATGACAAAAATTCCTTTGTCAGGTCAACTTGATTTTGGTCAGTGCCAAAGATCAACATGTCATCAACATATAGGCAAATGATGACTCCTTTACCATATTCATCAAATTTTGCTATATACACATTTGTCAAATTGGTTAAGTAAATAACCATTAGACAAAACCACTTCATCAAATTTTTGATGCCATTGCTTAGGTACCTGCTCTAGACCATATAAGGACTTAATCAGTTTACACACCTTATTTTCATTGCCAGGCAAGATGAAGCCCTGAGGTTGGTTCATATAAACCTCCTCATCCAATTCACCATTCAAGAAAGCAGTCTTCACATCCATCTGATGAATAATCAGATTGTGAATTGATGCTAAAGCAATCAACAATCTTATGGTATTGATACGTGCCACAGGGGCATAGGTATCAAAATAGTCTATTCCTGACTTTTGTTTAAAGCCCTGAATGACCAGCCTTGCCTTGAACTTTTCAATAGTTCCATCTACCTTCATTTTCCTTTTGAAAATCCATTTGCAACATGGTGGTAGATCAACCAACACCCAAGTGTTGTTGCCCATGATGGAATCCATCTCATCATTTATTGCTTCTTTCCAGAAAGCAACATCCTGGGACTTCATTGCTTCTTCAAATGTTTTGGGATCATCCTCAACAATGAAGCAATAGGAGTATTGGTCAGAGACCTCATCCCTTGTTCCTTCAATTAAGTATAATTGAAACTCAGGTCCAAATGACTTTGGAGTCCTGGCCCTTTTGCTCTTTTTGAGCTTAGGTTCAGGTTTTTGAACCACAACCTCATCAGAGCCCTTATCAGGGACCTCTGATACACCAATGTCATCAGTTCAATTTGAAATCCTATGACTTGGTCTAGGGACTGATGAGAATCTATTTTCATCAAATAGTGCATCCCTTGATTCAATTATTGAACTAATTGAAACATATTCATTAGGTTCAATGACATAGAACCTATAGCCTTGGAATGCTCAGCATATCCAACAAAGATGCATTCAATGCCTCTTTCACCCAAAGTTTTCAATTTTGGATCAGGGAGTCTGACAACAGCCCTACAACCCCACACCCTGAGATAATTCAGGTTGGGTTTCTTTTTAGTCTAGAGTTCGTAAGGGGTAATCTTGTTCCTTTTATTGGGAACCCTATTTAATAAATAGCAAGCTGTTAACATAGCTTCACCCCA